>SNQJ01S0044395.1:31801-47772 GCA_010110895.2 Picea sitchensis | reverse complement strand
ATCAATAAATACACTCTCTTACATGTTTGTGATGTCTTCTTGATTTGGACATTCACAAGTTATTTTCTCCATTAAAGGACAACAAGAAATGATTGACTATTTCTTCTTCATTCGGGCCATATTCACTCTTAACCTCATGGTAATCACCCTTAGTAGTTGATCATTCACTTCATTTTCCCAACAAACTTGACACTAGTATTGATCCTCCCATCATTTCTCTTATAAACCTAAACTACAACACATGTTTTGTTAATCTACTCGCCATTTCACCTAGAGCCATCATTGCCTAGGTTTTAGCAATCCTACCTTAGGGAAGCCCTCCTTGAGCTAGAGAAGAGCCAACCTAAAGTGTGAATAGGATTGGTGAGGTGACATTGGCTTCCCTCTTAGTCGCCCATGGACTAGTGTCAATATTTTGAACTTTAATCTAAATGTGCTAGTTTGTTAGGTAACATTTTTGTTGTCATTTCCAGGGATAAAGTCCATTTCTCATATTTGTGTTTTTGATAGATATGAAATTTTATGAGTGTATATTTTTGAAGATATATTACGCATGTGGTGACTTCGGGAAGGAATGAGTCCCTTGCACCTAGAAATTTTTTGAAGACATTGCTGGGTGTAGAGGTGTTCACATCCAACAATAATGAAGGCACCTAGAAAGCCCAACTTGGTGACTCCACATTTTGGTATGAGGTAATGAAGACCATTTTCAAATTTCAATTTCAGATTTGAAGAAATCATTATGGCATCATGGTTGGAAAATTTGTACCCTACCTTAGATTTTTTAGGCATTCTTGGATACCCAAATAAGGTTCCTTCAAGATGGACCAATAATATTCCAGGATTTCATGGAGACATTTGTCTAGCAGTAAATCATGTTGCATCTTTTATGGCTCATATTTCAAAACTTGATATTGAACATGAACATGTCATGATGATATTTTTTTATCGTAGCTTGGTAGGAGATGCAAAACATTGGATTGATTGTTTGGGAAAGGAAAAATATCTTCATTTGTAGGTTTAATGAAGGTTATTTTTTAGTATTGGGAAGTTGAAGAAGAAAAATTTCAAGATCCACCCAATTATCATGATATACAAGATGATGAATCCTTGGAGGACCTAGATTCCTCTTCATCTCATGATCCTTTTGAGCATAACATTTTAGATATTGAAGAAGTTGAGGATGAATCCATTGAAGTCCCTTTTCCAGTTATACATGAAGAAGATCAAGTGGTCATGAAAGAACTCAAGCATCCTCCTCATTCTCCCATGAATACAAGGGTATGATAAGATATGGTCACCACAAGGATAAAACCATCTTGTGAAGTTTTTTACGGAATCTCCCCGAAAAATCTATCCCTTTTGTGTTTTTATCGGAGGTTGTTAATGGAGGCAAAGGGTCAGAGGTTTTTGTGGAGGTTTTTTTTATCAGTGCACCTTTAAGGTACATACACACCAGTGCACACATAAATGATAAAGAATAAGAGATTCAATGTTCAAAATCACCATCATAAATTATAATAAAAATATCATGCATCAAATAAAGCACACCGGTGTCGTTGAACATTACGCACTGGTGCACATCTCTTTCGTCAGGATCATTGCAGTAGGGTAAATAAAAACAATTACCAAACCAATTTTCATTGTTATAGTTTATATTGTGCTTCCAAACTCTCAAGAAATCATTGATTCTCACCCTCCTTCGAAATATGCCCTATTTCTGGTGCTCTACAATGACTTGAATAGCTCCATTGGTAGATTCCACACATTTCCAAATTTTGGAAATTACCACAAATTTTCATTTAATCTCAAAGGTAAAACCGTGCCTCCTTGGGACATAATAGGCCAGGTATTGTTTATTACCTTCCTATTTTCATTTTCATCCAATTAAAATTTGAATTTAGCTTGAAATTTGGATTTTTTTTCAATTGTTTTTCCAATTCTGCATGGTGCGCTTGAGTGCTTCATCTCACTCCGAAGCAATGTGTCCTGAAACACGGAGAGAGAAGAGAGAGCAGGTCACTAGCAAACTTCTTTCGAACCAGAAGTGGAAGAGCAAAAGATTATGTGATAGTTCAATTCAACCCTCGACAAATGCTCAGTTGCAGCAAGGGAAGCTTAGAGTTCGATTCCTAGTTTTACAGTGTTGGACGAAGGATTTCGACCGCTACATGGACTGGTTACTTACTGGGTTTCAGAAGCACTCATTGGTCTGGGACAATCAATACACATAAATAAAGGCAGAGAGATGGATAGCTTGGGATCACTAGGTGATCCATATTAAGTGGGTGGCCGGTGGGGGATGGAAAATTGCATTAGTTAGAACCCAAATTAAGTTAAGTTCACAGTAAGAACCACCCCCAACGAGTCTACTATAAACGTATGCATCGATGTCATTCAAGGAATATAATTGTAATAAATTTTAAAAAACAAAGTGGTGTGTCCTTTGGAATGCCTTGCAACCGGTGTGTAATTGGTTTTTCCCCACACCGATACATTTCTCTTAATTAAGTGCACCACTAACTTAACAATATACAAATTTTAACAAAGTGGTCCAACCATTTTAACCAAATGCACCAATGTTGTTTACATAGCCACATCGGGACATGTATTGATTGAATTGGTATAGCGATCTATCTCATTAGACAATGCATTGTTGAACAAAACATTGGTGCTCCAATATCACGGTAGTATCGGCGCATTAACAGTCGAGCGAGTGGACGTTTAAATTGTTTCTTTGTTGGCATTATTTTATGTCCCGTCAGCCATTAATTGAAATATCTTGTTGTTGAATGTTGTGCATATCAGTGTATTCGACGATTGTATGAACAATTGTACAATGATCATTTCCATCATTAATGCTCTCTTCGACTTTTACATGTACCAAATTAAATGCTCCGACGTCGATTTTTCCTCGGTCGACGTTGTCCTGGACCCGATCGACAAGATTTCCTTTGTTGATACGTGGTCGACACGTGAACTGACCGACGATATTTCTTAATCCATATTTATTACTGGATTGACTTAGTCGATGTCAGTGATGTCTTGTTTGTTCGTTCATTTTGCTAATTTTTACTAAGTCTGAATGGTATCGTCTTTTGTCATTCCAATTTGATTCATGTTCTCTTGCTTTTTTCTCATATGATCTTCGCTCACCTGATCTACGCTCGCTTGAACGACACTCACTTTCTCTTGGAATGATCATTTTGCTTGATTCTTTTCTTATAAGTATTTGTCTTAAGTCGGTCGATGGTGTGAAACATCAAGAATATATTCTGATACTTTGTCTCGGGCTTGACCAAGGGTTGCTTTCTCTCTCCATTTTACTTTATTAGTGCTCTTCTTTAGTGTTATGGATATTCTTTAAATACTTTAACTTTTCATCTTTCTATACCTGAATTTGTCTAACTTCATTTTTGTTTATTAATTTTAAGAAAGGTTTCTTTTTTATAAGTATGATTAGTCAGTTTAGCCGGTTCCTATTGGCAAATCTTTGCTATATTTTGCCAACAAGGTTCTTTTATTTTATACCTGATATTTATTTAAATGGGCACCATTAATTACTTTCTTAAATGGTTTCCCCAATAATGTTCTAAGTTGAACCGCTCCAATCAGTCAGATATCTTCCACCACATAAGGCCCCAGCATGTTGTTTCCAATTTTTTGGTTTTTCTTTTTATGCAACTCTCATACAGTAAGACTAAGTCTCCCTCTTTTACATCATTTTTCTTTAAATGACGATCATGCCACACTTTTTGTTGTTTCTTTTGAACCTCTTGGTCATGGATCGCTATTAACCTATCTTCTTCCATCTTTTTTAGTTGGTATAGTCGATCGTTCATGTTTTTTCTCATCAAATTTTGCTACAGTTGTGACCATGTCGGAATTAGTCCAAAATTATAATGGGATAACAACTTCTTGGTCGTAGACTAGCTTGAACAAAGTCTGTCCAATCGATCTTTTGAATGTTGATCTATACGCCTAGAGGATTGCATGAATCTTATCATCCCAGAAATATTTATTTATGTTGCATATCTTTGTAATTCCCTTGTGTAATGTTTTATTAAAATATTTAACTGCCCCATTTTCTTGTGGGTGATAAGCTGTCATTTTTCTGTGGTTGATTAAAAAAATTTCCAATAGAACTTTAATTCTTTCATTCACAAAATGAGTTCCCTGGTCGTTGATTAGTGTCAGAGCGCGGCCAAACCTTGTAATTATGTTTTCGTAGATGAATTTAGATGCTACCTCTTTGGTACAAGATTCGACTGGATCAACTTCTGCCCAGTTGGTCACATACTAAACCACAATAATGATGTACTTGGCACTAGTTCTTATTTCCCTCCGTGGAAATGGATCGACGAATTGATAGCCCAGATTTCGAAAGCTCAATTAGATTTTATTAAAATTAGTGGCATTTCGCTCTTCCTCAAAGGTTGACCAAGCCTTTGACAACTATCACATTTTTTTACTTGATCCCAACAATATTTATGCAAAGTCGGCCACCACAAGACTTCTTGTAGTACCTTCATGGTTGTTGTGCCGACTTGAAAATATCCTCCGACTACTCCTGTATGGGATTCATTGATGATATCCTCTGATTCATGTTCTGGCACACATCTTCTTAAAACGTCATCCATTCCCATTTTGTATAAGTATCTGTTTATGATTGTGAACGGTGCATCTTTCATGGCTAGAACTTTCTTTTTGTTTGTTGGGAGGTTCTTTGGGGCCTTTCCTTCTTCTAAGAAATTGGAAATATATTCTAAATATTTAGGTGCAGCTTCAACTTTGAATAAGCGTGTTTCTGGATGAAAATCCACCTCCGCCTCCTCACCTTCCTCTAGATGAGTCCTTTGAACCTGAACTAGCACCAGTTCCACTGCTTCCTAGATCGGTCTATTCAACATGAGAATCAACTGGTGATATTGTCGGTGATCCTTCAGATCAACATCGAACACGGTCACAGTTCTATCTAGCCTCTTCTCTTTTGGCTCAAGTTTCCGAGACTCATGATCCAAAGACATTTGCAGAAGCTTCAGGTCATCTAGATTTGGATACAACAATGAATGAAGAGTATCACTCTTTAATGGAAAATGATACTTGCGATCTTGTACCTCTTCCAAAAGGAAGAAAACTTGTCATGTGTAAATGGGTCTATAGAACTAAGTATGCATCAAATGGAAGTTTTGAAATACACAAAACTTGGTTAGTTTCCAAAGGATTTTCCCAAGTTGAAGGAATTGACTATAATGAAACCTTTTCCCCTATAGCCAAAATGAATTCCATCTTCCTTGTTCTTACCCTTGTTTCCTCACATAAAAGGGAGGTCCATTTGATGGATGTTAAATCCACCTTCTTGCACAGAGATTTGCAAGAAGAAATATACATGGAACAACCTCCCAGTTATGTCCATAATGACTCTATCCTTGCTTGTCGCCTTAAGAAATATATTTATGGTCTTAAGAAAGCTCCCCGAGATTGGTATGCCAAAATGGACAACTTTCTTATTGACACTAGATTCTCTAGATGTCATTCTGATCCTAATGTCTATACCAAGAAAGTAGGAAGGCATCTCATAATCCTTGTCCTTTATGTTGATTACCTTATCCTTACTGGTAGTGACTCCAAAAATTTAAACCATGTGAAAACCAGCCTTAAGAAGAAATTTGAAATGATTTGTGCCCATAATTTAGTAAAGGGTTGAAATATACATGAATCTTTGGCAACTGTGCATACACACTAACTAAAATGGAAAAATGAGTAATAACTAACTACATCCATGAGATTGATGAGGAAGGAGATTTTACAACCACATCACACATAGGCTAGTTTTTAATTGCATTTTAATTGTGAAGACTTGCAAAAATCATCAAAGAATAAAAATCTATATGACTGAATAATAATTAAATAAATAAAGAGACATATCAACATGTACGAGACTTTCGAAAGAATAAAGTGGAATACCTAAATGAGCTTCTCTTGGTTTCGAGACTAATTTATTATCTATTGAATAGGGAAAACCATGTGAAGGTGGAAGCTCATTTATCCTCCCCCCCCCTCGCCCCCTTTCGCATCACTCTCAATTCCCCATACCCAATATATCTACTGGAAAATAATTGAAAGTGGTATAATACAATTCATGCATAGAAAGTAGCAAAACAAAATTTAAAGGTAAATGAAAGAAATAATGTGTGTGTAGATATGTGGTTTTGTACATACAAAACATGTAACATACATCCATAAGAAGGTAGCACAAATAGTATATATCGATAAATTTGACCATCAAAATATGTTTTAATTATATATGTTTCTCATAATATATATAATCACTTCTTTTTCAGTGTAATATTAAATCACTTGGTGTTGATTCAATATTCATGCTCTGATGTGTTGTATGTCTAGTCATGTACTCTCTACAATGTTCAGGTCATTGTTGAGGGACATTGGCTACAATAACAAAAAGGGTTAAATTGATATGGTTATTTATTATTCACAAAAGTAGTTCACTAATGCAAATATCGTTAGAATTTTCTTTACCAGGTTGACTTGTTGAGACCATTGATTCGGCTACCATGTGTTCCTTCTCTTGCAAAAAATCATCATTTATATGCTCTGTCATTGAAACAAGAAAATTTATAAGTACACCATTTGTAATCAAATACTAATAATTTTAATCCATACTTCGGATTTTATAGAAATAATATCTTCATGGGAGGGTTGCACTCCATCATCATATAAAGGTTGCACACTATTAGGATATTTAGACACTTAGGAGTTAGTTAAGATCTACTTGTTCTAATGTGTCATTAGGTAAAAGTGTGTTTCTTTAGTATGAATTAGTATGCATTTTTAGTTAGGAAATCTAACGGTCACGATATGTTCCCGACATAGAGTGATATGAAGGTTCATATTCTCCTCGATCTTAAAGGCTATTGATCTGTGTCTTAGCACCTGATTGGTCCATATCTCTATTCAAAGAGCATGGAGGATCATTTTCCGAGAATCGATTGTGAGAAACTCTCTTGTAAAATCTCTTTGTAATCTTTTTCTTTTGCATTAATAAACTGTTCCAATTGGCCGCGTTGGTTGGGGCCGTGGATGTTTCCTCGTAGGGGTTTTACCACGTCAAAACATCAGTGTGTTGATATTTGATCTGGTTATGTGAGTGGTAACTGAAGGTGTTCTTCCTCTGTTGGAATACCCGTGTTGTCGAACATGGTATCAGAGCCTATTTGAAGACCCACTCCTGTTGTATATCGAGATCATGAAGCCAATTTTCCTCATATCCATTTTCTGTCATTTATGTACATTTATGGACTGAGGGGACTATCCCATTGCGTCTTGAGCACTCATTTCAATTAGGAAAAAAAATTGTTTCACTCGAAAAGGTTTATGTTTTCCCAAGATACGACCATTTCAGTCAGATCCGGAGGTATAAAGCCTGAATACACATTTTTAAAAATTTTGCGGAGTATTATTTTGGTTTTATATTATTTGTTTTCGGGTTGCTACTCTTTTAGATCTGGGTACTCTTTTCCCCGTGCCCTGTGCGATCTCAGAAAATCAGAAACATATAGGAAAAGGAGCATCTTTCGGGTAAGCTAACCGAGATCTAACCCTTGTTGTCATTGATAAGCATAATTTTTTTATTGTGTGAAAAGTTTTTTTTTAGCACGCTCTCCAAGGTCGTCTTCAACAACAACAATCTTCTTTCTAAACAATACAATATGTTTTGCTAGACCATTTGGTTAAAATTTTCCTTATTAAGTAAGAGATCTTGAGTTCAATTCTCTCTCTTTTTGTTACTTTTTTCTGAAAAAGTTCATGCTCAAATTGTAAAGTGTATTTCACTTCAAGTATAAAAGTGAATCAATATAAGTAGCTTTAATATTTATTTTAGAGTTATTTATTTTGCATGGAGATTTTCTTTTATAAAGTAACTTCATTGTAAAAGTGATCTCCTCTTCTCTTTATAAAAGTGGGTCACTTCATAAAGCAACTTACACCACCACATGGTCATTTGGTTACCAGTTATGCCTTTTTAAAAAGGGCATAACTTTCACATCCAAAGTCCGTTTTTAGTGCCCTTTTTTTTTTTAAACCGCATAATTTTTGGAGATATTTCCATCCAGATCATCAGTTTCAGTTTTTAAATCCATATTATCTACATATTTAATATGGATTCTTCCAGTAATCTTTTGCTTACTAGCACGAACTACTTCCAATGGAAATCTCATATGGAGGATTTATTAAGAAGTAAAGGTTTGTACTGGATTACCTTGGGAAAGGAAAAAGAACCCAATGTTGTTGATAAGAAATTCAAATGGGCTAATAGGAGTGACGAAGCACGTGAACTAATCTGAATGTCCATATCTCCTGATTTAAGGTTCCACCTTAAAGAAATTGATGACCCTGATGAAGCTTGGGAAAAGATTGAATCTGTGTTTGGTAAAATCTATATTATTTGAGCACAACAGTTAGAAAATCAAGTACTGGCCTTAAGTCCAAATGATTTTTCTTTCCTTGGAGACTATCTATCTAAGTTTAAAACACTCGGAATTTTATGTGACGAATGTGATATAAAAATGGAGGAAGAGCATTGCATCTATATTATTCTTTCTAAGCTAGGTAGTGCATATTATGTGTTTGTATATACCTTTTATGCCATGAGAGAGGCTCTAAGGAAAGATTATCAAAAACCCACTCTTGAGTCCTATTGTGTTTCTTTGATTAGAGAGGAATATAAGCTTGTACAACTTGGAGTGATCAGCACTGCAGGTACCTCCAACAAAGTGTTAGTTTCCCAAAAAAAAGATAAACCCAAGTATCCTAAGAAGAAACATCCTTGCTACAACAAAAAGCAACTTAAAGGTCTCAAACCCGCTCAGACAACTTCAGCTCCTAATGGTGACAAAGGAGCAAAATATAAAAATAACAAGACTCGCAGACATTGCAACTTTTGTGATAAAGATGGTCATGATGAGTCCAAATGTTTCAAGAAGATGGTAGATTTAGAAGCATCGATGAAGAAGCACAACATCAGTATTGATTCTACTTCTTCTTCTTATTCTCATGGACATGCACTTTTTGCTTCTGGTTTCTCCTTCAATACAACTTCTACTTCTTCTTCTTCTGATGAGTGGCTTATTGATTCTAGAGCATCTTATCATATGGCTAAGGATAGAGACATCTACAACATTTGTGCATTCTTCCGTTCCTACTCTGTTTTCTTCTTCAGATGATGAAAGTGAGGATGAAAATCCACCTCCACCTGCTCACCTTTCTCCAGATGAGTCCTTTGAACCTGAACCAACACCCATTCCACCACTTCCTAGATGAGTCTATTCAACACGAGAAGCAATTGGTGGTCTTGTCAGTGATCCTTCAAATCAACATCTAACACGTTCATAGTTCTAGTGAGCCTCTTCTCTTTTGTCTCAAGCTTCCAAGACTCATGATCCTGAAACATTTGTAAAAGCTTCAGGTCATCCAGATTGGGATACAACAATGAATGAAGAGTATCATTCTTTAATGGAAAATGATACTTGGGAGTATCTTAAATATGAAAAGACTAAGATATTAAAATGCATGTTAAAGATAAAAATTAAGAGTCATTAAATAGAGGTTGGTTGAAGTTATATTGTCAACATCCATCTTATACACTGGATCAACATCCATTTTCATTCATCTTCCTACGGACACCATTCATCAATGCATAATTTGTTTAAAGACATAACTCTACTGAAAATGCTCATCTAAACCATATTTTCATGAAAGAAAGAAAAAAATGTCATTTTTTATTCCATACACGTCATGATATGTAACAACTATCAACTGTATGCAAATAAAATAAAAATAGTACTTTCACCAAATTCTCATTAATATGGTTTAATAATGACTTAGGTTGAGAAGGGTAAGCTTAAAATGGTGGAATGATGATGAATGATATACATGATAACAAGGTATGATCTTGTCTAGTTTTTATTAGAATATTGAGACATATGAATAAACATATAACAATATTAAACAACATAACCTTACTAGTCTATCCCCCTATCCATGCAACAACATATAATCAAAATAAGAAAGAGACAAGAGAAAAATGAGAGTACACCAGATATGAATGGTAAAACCCCAAAATGGGGAAACATCCATGGGAAGCTATTGTCTTCTTTATTCTTCATAAATATCCAATCTTACACTTGAGAACACCTCCAAAAANAAATAAGAAAGAGACAAGAGAAAAATGAGAGTACACCAGATATGAATGGTAAAACCCCAAAATGGGGAAACATCCATGGGAAGCTATTGTCTTCTTTATTCTTCATAAATATCCAATCTTACACTTGAGAACACCTCCAAAAAAAATTTACCCTTTACAAATATAATACTTTTTAATGTATCTCATGGGTTTCTCTTACCTCTATTATATACCAATAGATATGGAGGAATTACATCCCAATAACACATGTGTGATAAATCTAATTTCACCTATTTATATAATAAATGATAACAAGAGTATTTTACTCCGTGATGAATGTGGGATAACTATTTTATAAAATATTAGAACTTCTGAAATAACATTGGACATTATTACCTTCCAAAGTAATTCAATCCAACACTTCCCCTTAATGATTACTAGGGATAAGGAACACTTATGGAGGAATATGGCATTACAATAACTTCCAATACTTCCTGGAAGAATAAGAAAAACAATACCTTCCAGAGTACCACATTCCAACATTCCCCCTTAATAAAGACTAGGGAGAAGAAACACTTATGGAGGAAGATGGAATTACAATAAATTCCAACACTTCCTACAAGAATAAGAAAGACAATACCTTCCAAAGGAAGATATAGCATTACATTAACCCCCCACCCCCCCCACCCCCTTAATGACAACTTCCAGAATTTCCCAGAATATGTGAATAAGAACACACTTCTCCTCATGGATTTGATGAAGATAACAATCGCTTCTCACTGAATCATGAATTTTCACCTGAACCAAGTTGTACGATGAACTCTTGCAGAACACCACGATAGTGTATAGAAACCTCAAATGGCCAATACAATAGAACATGTGTCTAGAAGACAATCATCACAACCATAACTCAACTGATAGTTGAAATAACTCTTGCAAAGCACCACAATAGTGTACAGAAACCTCAATTGGACAATAAAATAGAACATGTGGAAACCAGACAGTTGTCCCAACCAAGTTGACTCATGCAATAATATTGCAGTTAATATGTAAACTGTTGTGGATATTCCACTGGAATATTTCATCACAACAAATCTGACAAATAAAATTTAAATATACACTATGAAGGTTCAATTCCTTTAGATTCCATAATATTTAGTTATTGATTTTATACTTATGCATGAAATAGATAAAATGCAGAAAATAGATAACAATAAATTACAATCACACACCATCCACAAGATAACACAAATAATTTCTCTAGGAAATCCTTATGGGAGAAAACACAGCTAGAAGGTGAGGTTGCTCTACTCTCTTTCACTGGTATGGAAATAATGCAAGTACAAAGGAGAAGGCACTCTCTATGGAGATACCTGAGACCTGTGGCCTACTAGGTTTCTACAAAACATTAACCCCCTATGTTATTCTTTGTAATTTCTCACTCCTAATTGTTCTTCTCTGCTATGGAACAAAATACAATAGAATAGAATGGAACCCCTTCTCCTCCTAGTGGTTCAGTATTTAACATAGCCCGATAGCCATCTAAGGGTACGTTTTTTACTTCCTAAACCCTCAATTTTGATAGGGTTTGTACTTTCTAGAATCTTCTTGAAATTACATACGTGGCTAGCCCCATATGCATGAGTAATAGGGGTTGACATGGCATCCTCTCATATCGTGGTGATCAACTTGTGGGAGGCATAACTCTTGCATACGAGCTCCTATTGACGCAATTTTTGCACCATTGGAAAGGTCTCGATGTGTAGAATATAATCACATGGTCCAAGATATGTTAGGAAATTTTTATCCCCAAAAAATGTCTTTTGATGCCTCAAAATGACCCTAGAAGGTTTCAGACCCAAATTTTCCAAACTAGGACATGTCGCTAAAATGATAGTGAAAATTGATTCCTCCAATGTTTTCCTCTTTGAAAGCATTGATATAGATGAAAAATAATATAATGATCCAATCTGGATCATACCTCCCCATTTAGGGAGGCCTTTAGTCCCCAAAATATTTACTAAATGAGGTGAGGAAATTTTTCCTCTACCTTTCCACTGGAGTACAACTTTGCTTTGTCTGGAATTTGTCCTTTCAACCTAATTTTCCAAAGGTCATGTTGCCACCGTCCTGTAGCTATTGAACACTTCTGGAAAATTATGTCATCTACCAACTCTTCCTAAGCATCTAGTGCTAAGTCCTATATGAAAGGTAGGACCTACTCCTTCTCCTTATCCAATTCATGGAAGGCTCACAAAGTTTGAGATTCTCCACATTCACTACTGAGTAAATGCACTTGTATGGGGGTAGACTGAGTATGTGGGCATTATCTCCCACATTTTCTAATACCTCAAAAGGACCATACCATAGATCCTTGATATTCTTACCAAGACCTTATAGTCTTTCCTTATTCAACTATAACTATACTTTGTCTCCCACTCTAAATGTTTTCTCTATTCTATGTTGGTCATGTCTAGCCTTGTACTTTTTCTTATGACATCTCTAGTGTCTCATGTACTTGCAAATGTATCTTCATGATATTCTCAACATTTTTTTCTACCTTTAATGCATCTCCTATGAGGTATTTCCTCACTCCTTTTTTTTTCAATATACAACATCTAAGGGTGAAGGTGGAAAATATTCAAAGCAAGTTTCAAAAGGTGACTTACCAGTAGAAGTGTGCATTTCTTTAGTATAAGAGTGTTGTATATAGATCAAATTTTCATCCTATGTCTTCATATGCTTATGATTGTAACCCCTCAAAAGCTACACCAAAATCATGTTGACTACTTTCATCTACCCATATGTTTGTGGATGGAATTTTGTAGACCTATTCAAATTAGTGTCCATATTCTCCCACAATGTAGTTCAAAATGCACTAAGAAATATGGTATCTTTGTTTGAGATGATGCTCCTTGGTATCCCAATGTGAACCCAGACATGTTCAAAGAACAGGTTTTATTATTCATGTCCCTTTATTTTATTTTTACAAGGCATGAGAATGCACATCTTACTGAACCTGTCAACTACTACAAATAAATAGTCATGTACCTTCCGAGTTGTTGGTAACCCTCCCAAAAAATCCATGGAAATTTATTCTCAAGGTCGAGTAGGTACAGGTAAGGGATAGTATAGAACTTGCTTCTTGTTATTGGGCTTGTCAATACAAGAAGGTATACATACCCTAATATACCGTGCTACATATTCTTACATTCTAGGCAAGTACACATACCTATGTAAATTGGAAATTGTCTTCCCAACACCAAAATGTCTTGCAACCTTGGAGGTGTGAGCCTCTCTGATAAGATGCAATCATTCACCTTTAGGGACACATAGATTTATGATCTTTTAGAGTAAACCATTCTAGAAATTATATTCATCCTTACCGTGACCTTCTTCTATATGAATTTGTCCATGTAGCTATTGAAACACCTCATTGAAGTCCTCATCTTCTATGTATGCCTATTTTTATGCGTCATGAGTAAAAGGATCCATGCGCATCAAAGTTACCAAAGATGTAATATTGGATATGGATGGACATGAAAGCATGTCTTCTAACTTGTTTGTGTTTCCCTTCTTATACTTGATGACTAGATGAAATTGTTGTAAAAATCCCATCCACTTGTAATGTCTGGTTTGTAATGGCTTACTCTGAACCTGTAAATACTGAAGTGGTTTGTGATTTGTGTGGATGATGGTCTCCTTTACCATTAGATAGTGCTTCCACTTCTTGACAGCTTGATCCAGGGCATATATTTCCTTGTCATAGGTAGGGTAGTTGAGAACCTCCCCATCAAATACTTCAAAATGATAGCAAACATGCCTTCTTCCTTGCATCGAAAATGCTCCCATGGCATACCCACTTGCATCTAATTCACTTCGAAGGGATTCTACAAGTTTGGTAGTGTGAGCAATGGTATTTGAATAATATTTATTTTCATCTCATCAAAGGCATTATATTGATTCTTTCCTCACTGGAAACTCTTACCACATCATGTTATGGCATGGAGTGGTGCAACTACAACTGAAAATGAAGCTATGAACTTCTGTAAGTATTGTGTTTCTCCAACAAAAATCCTAAATTCAGTGAAATTTGTAGGAAATGGTCATTTCATGATGGCCTCCATCTTCACATGATCTATCTTGATCTCCCCTCCAATGACCACATACCCCAAACACACCAAATATTGTTCAACAAACTCACATTTCTTGAGATTGGTCAACATTTGGTGCTTCTTTAGAGTCTCAACACCTGCAAAAGATGTGATATGTGATCCTCCCAGGTAGCTCTATAAGACCTTATATCATCCAAATAGACAATAACACATGTGTAATATCCCTCGGCCGAACCCAATTGTAAATGTAATATAAGTGTACTTAAGTTGGTGAGTTGTTTTGACATCATTTTATAATGCACCTTTCATGGCATAGTGCACGCAAGTACTGCACAGTAAAACGATGAAGTGTGCACATAACCAAACATCGCACGCAGTAACTAAAGTGCGCGCAGTATGGGGGTCAGCAAAAGTCATGTATATGATATGTATTATAGGTTGGTGAGCCAGTTATGATAAGTTGGGATGCTTATGTTTTGGAATTAGGCCAGTGTGCCTAGATGTTAAAGGTCAACGCACCTATTTTGTATATGTCTCATGATTAATATAAAACACATCGTTGCGCATAGAACGACCATGATAAAAGAGACGGGGGACTAAAATTCACCAATTAGGGAAAGGGAAAGCCAAAAAGGAATAGTATATTAATATTTCCTTAAAACATAAAGTATGGATAATTATTTTATCCTAAGTTCTAAAGTTGGGGACAAGTGGATCAAAGTAGCTTCCAACATGACAAGTGTTAAGTTGGGGACATGCATACATATCATGGGGACTTATCTCTTTGGACATCTTTCACCATCATTCGGACGGACATCCTTACCATCATTCTCACAATCATTCTTACAATGATCTTGACAATGATTCCTGCCATCATTTAGTCATCCAGTAAATGATTTCATGACCATTTTTCACTTCCAAAGTCGGTTATCCTTCAGACATTCATTTCACTCCAGTAAAGAAGTGGGTTGTCAGCCCCGTGGGAAACTGAAGAGGTGTGTTCTCAAGCCCGTGAGAAATTCTCTGAGTGAGAGAATTGTTGGGGAATTGATTCCCGAAGGTGCTAAACTACAGCTATAGTGCTCAGAGACTTCCAGACTGGCCTGCTGTTGAAGCCTTGGAAGGGAAGTGGGGAAGCCGAGGGACTTTTGAGTAGAGAAGGGGCAGACTTTGTAAGGTAGCCAGAGAGGTAGTGGGGAGGCCCAAAGGGCCCATAGTGATAATAGTGGAGGACATTTATTTATTTTTTCGGAAAAGAAAAAAGAGGGCCGCGACATTCCAAACATTTTTAGTATATTTCTGTGCAAAATTTGCAGAAAATGGTTGTAGATCTGAGTTACTCTCAGAAAAACATCCAATTTAAAAAAAAAAATCGTCTGAAACGGAGTCCGAAAGGTCAAGATATTGAGGTTTTAAAATCTGCAATTTTTTAGGGTTTTTTCTGCAGACGGCGGCACAATTTGTTTTTATTTCTGTAGCATTTGGAGGCCGAATCTTCCCAAATAAATAACAGATCTGAGTTCCTCTCACAATTTCACCCAATTTCAAAAAAAAAATCATCCGAAACGGAGTCCGGGAAGTGAAGTTATGAGCATTTGAACTTCAACAGTTTTTAGGGTTTTTCCAGAAAAAGCCGCGATTTTCTGCCGAAA
>SNQJ01S0044395.1:6890-30898 GCA_010110895.2 Picea sitchensis | reverse complement strand
AATGTAATGAGACATGAAGAGAAGTATTGTGTTTGGAGTTGAAGCTCATTAGGAGGATGCCCCCTCGAAGAGGCAAGTGAACATGAAAGGATCCCTTCCATAATAGGATCCATTGTACGGTGTTGCCCTACCTCAAGGGTTTGGTAATAATATTGTGTGGTTTCTTCTATATTTCTCTTTGGATCTATTGTGTACTCAGTATTTGTGGTGATTATATTTGTAGATCTATTCAGGTTCTTAACAGACTTCCTTGGGTGGGACAGGGATGTGGGGAATGAGAGACTATAGGTTGTTAGTTGAGTGAGCACCTGAGATAGAGTCTTTACTGTTGTCTATGATCCTTTAGCCTGGTCTGGAATCCCTTTACCCGAGTGGAGTTTAGTCCCAGCTCGGGGGTGACTCACTGTTGAGAGTGATGAACAGTGTAGTCTAAGGCTAGGAGGTTCGTGGACGGTTTACACGCAGTTGGTGACAATATTTCCAAGATAAGTACCAATCGTGTGATAAATTTACATGTTGCATTGTTATTTACGTGCTTATGTTACAGTTTATCATATATGTGATTATAACTGTCTGTATGTTTATGGGTATTTCCCTGTATATATTGCATGTCTGTGTTTACTGTTATTTTAGTATGAAATTGTATATTTATAGGATGTGATTGTTTGTTTACGTAATATGTAAAGCTTCCGCAAGAGTGTTGTATTTATATGTTATAATTGTATGCAGTTGAAGTGAAAGTTTATGTGTCATATCTCAATTGAATACTGGGTATGTTACAATATGTTCCGCAATGAGAGAACGAAAGTGTTCCCTTGTGTAGCATGGCCCTTTGTAAGGTTTGGAATGTTACAAAGACGGTTTCAGAGCTAAGTAAATCATCTGAGGAGTGGCATGCCTGGCTGGTGTGAGGCCGGGGGTGTTACAAAATGAATCTAAAAAAGGCCTTAAAACATCATTCATTAGTCTCATAAATATAGTCGATGTGTTGCATAAACCGAATGTAATAACCAACCACTCATACAAACCTTTGCTTGTCTTGAAGGAAATATTCCATGTATCTTCTTGTTTGACTCATACCTAGTGATACCCTGAATTCAAATCCATCTTAGTGAATTACTTGGCATGCTACAGTTTCTCCAACAGATAATTGATCCTGGGTAGAGGGTATCAATTCTTCAGTGAAATCTTGTTCAATGCCCTGTAATAGATACGCATTCTCCAATTTCCATCCTTCTCAGCTACAATTATGATGGGTGACCCATAAGGTGAGGTACTTAGTCGAATCACACCCTACTCCAAAAATTATTGCAACCGCTTCTTCACTTTATTTGCTTCTATATTAGACTATCTATACAGTCCAATATTTAGCAATGGGGAGTCTGGAAATAATTGTATTTCTTACTCCACATCCCTCTTGGGTGGTATCCCTTTAGGATCCTTGAAAAATCCGCTATATTCCTATAGAAACTTGTCCAATTGATGTTTCTAATCTTTAGTACAACCCTCCAAGGATTCCTCACTCTCATGGACTCATCATAATACTGGTTTTCTCTTAAGAAAAGAAAAACATATTTCTTATTGGAATTAATCAACTTATTGTCTTCGTTGGCACTTACCAGTGAGATATTTGAATTTCCTTTATGTTTTTTAATGATGTAATACTTCCCATCCTTGATCAGTTGGTATTGTTTATCTCTATGTAGGAAGTGGTGTCTATTTTGGGGTGCAATATCAAAGAGGAAGATACATACCTTGTATCTCTGGGAGCAGGTTTTATGCCCCCACCTAGCCCTACTGCTTCTCCTTCAGTGCATATGGATCGCCCACATAGTTCAGAGGAAAACCGCAATTCCAATTCTCCCCATGGCTCACCACACATCATCATAGAATCTTCTCAAATAGCTCTTTAGATACAGTTCAATTCCTCTTCCAGTGAGCACTTTCTTCATCTAGTCTTTGAAATGCACAGAGAAATTACAGACCTGAGATTTAGCATCGAGTAACTAAATCTTTGTAACTATTGGATCATCGCCTTGCATGTCGATTCAGTTCTTCAACGTCCAGTTCCATACATGACAACTCAAGATGTTATTTTATTGCATCTCCATCTTCCTATTATGTTGGATGGTCGGGATTCCACTCAACATGGACAAGTTATGCCTCAAGTTTGATTTGTTTCTCTTCATAGTTTATTATTTTGGTTAGAGTATCATTGTCATAGATCATGATAGGTTAGTTTTTTTGTTGATATATGTAGACAATGTTTTGAGCGTAGTGGGAATACTAAGGGTTCAACATGATTTTACCAACAAAACCCTCAGATACAGGCCCTTTCAGCATCACCCAAAAAAATGTGAAGCCTCACCCGAGGTATCTATGGGAACTGTAAGAACTAGATTTCCACATTAATGAAGGTATGGGATGCAGTCCTTATAACCATTCTACTTAGAATTTGTTCATTATTCCTTACATAATGTGCATAGAAACATAATAACATGTAGCATATTCATAGAGGCAGAATAGATATCATATGCGCAATAAACAGAAAAATCACACATCATAACGTGGTTCACCCAAAATGGGCTACATCCACAACAGTCAGCTTCTTATTATATTATTCAGAACATCCATTACAAAATATGCACATTGCACTCATACAAAATTCCCTTGTCATTCTCTTATTCTCCTATTCACTATTTATCTCCATATCCTTCTATATGTTCGTCGCTCTGTCACTCTTCACTCTCTGACTACTTTCTATCCCAAAAACCCTTACATATTTATACTATTATAATGGGGCTTAGCCCATATTGATGGACCCAAAATGCCTAACATCTTCCAACAGTCTTCCTTCTTTTGCGTGCGTTGATCCTTGAAAATGTGCCAACTTTATTTCCTTCTTTTGTGCGCGTTGTTTGCTCCTATGTAGTTCCAAAAAATGGTCCCCAAAATCATGTCCCAACAGGGCCCAAACACTCACTTGTGGCTTGTCCCGAGCCACTCAGTCTTTCTGTTGTGCTCCCTTCAACTCCGCAATGAACTTATGAAAAATTTCCTTCACGGTTGCAACCTTCTCCTTTTGCCTGGGCTTCTTACACCAAAATCTCTTATGTTGTCTGCATGGTAATGGGGGTCTTCAATTTCTCTGTGATGTATTTCATTGTTTTCTTTACTATGCCTTGTGCAGCCGCAAGTTATTTCGTTACCTAAAATGCTTCGTCCTGCAGCTGCAAGTTCTTTCATTACCTAAAATGATTCCTCCTACAATGGCTCAAACTTCTACACGAGAGTTTGTTGTTCAACTCCTATATGGTTTATCTTGCGGTGCAACTTCCTATTCTCAAATATTGAAGCCATTCATTTTGTTTTTGGTAGAGTACTCATTGTTTATTTTAACTTATGTGCCTTCTCTTGCATAGTATGTAACTTATGTTCTATTTCTTGTAGTTTTTCATCCTCCATCAAGTGAGACCATACTTATGTACTTTCTTCATATAAATTTTCGCATTTATTATCCAAAATCCTAATTCTTTCCATGGTGATCATGTCTATATTCTCCCTTTGCTCCCTTTCTTCTGGTGGGGTACTCATCATTGTGTGAGTTTCCAAATCAACTATATTTGCGTGGAATCCCTAAATGGATTCACTTATCTTTGTCACTTGAACTTCCAAGGGAGCATCTACTTCCATTTGTACCTCTGGGATGTTTTTGTATACCTCTTTCATTGTCTGTTGCAACCTTGTTGTTCTCTGCACAACCTCATCCCATTCTTGCATGAGTTTGTTATACACTGCGTGTAGTGCTTCATTCTCTGCAACCACTTTGGCCAACCCCATAAAGGTCATTATGTGCACCAATGGATCTCTTGTGTGACACTTATCTACAAGCTATGTATAACATTCACTGGTAATTGTGACAACACTAAGTCCAAATGACTTAATGCTTGTGCGTGCTCCTACATTTATGTCATGGGGAATTCTATGGTCTTTGTTGATATCTTTAAAATTCGATGCTCTTTTGATGTTGATGGTGGTTGAGATGTTGTCATTCATGACTCTATTTTCTTTATTTTTCTCTTTGTATGTTCTTCTGCTGTCAATCGAACTGGCGCTATCCTGGTCGATTAAAAAATCTGGCGTAGTGTAGCTATTTACGCCTACACATTCGTGTGCATTTCCTCATGTTTCTGCATAGCTTGCTGAAATGATTCTTTAGTAACTTCCTTCACTTGATCTCCAACATTCTCCAAGTCATATTTCATTAAGTCCTAGAAATTTGTTTCCTTTGAGGCTTTCCTCTTCTTATGTTTGTGTGTTTATCTCTCTTTAGGATGCTCTTTTCTCTTCTCTCCAGTGAGAAGTGTTGTTTTATGAGTGTTTCGTTCATCATTCCCTTGTTCTTCATGTTCATGTTCTTCTTCTTAATCTTGTTCTTCTTCTTGATCCTTCCGTTGGTGTTGTGTCTCCTTTTGTGTTTTTTCTGGCACTAGGGTTTTCCACTTTGCTTCCCAATCATTTACAATGAGGCTAACATCATGTTCTGTCAGTCTGTAGTTGGTCGAGAACCATTGTTGATCTGGATATCTCTTTGTTTGGATGTACATGTGGTGTGGCCCTGCTTTGAATCACATGATTTCTTTGTATGCTTCAACTATCTGAGGTAGAATGTGTAGTGTGTCCTCAATACATTGTTGGATTGTCTCCTTATAAATATAGAATATGAAATTGTTGTCCATTTGCCTATTCTTGTGCATTATATGCCACAAATAAACATACCATTCTACTAGGCACGGTTCCTACGTATCTTCAAAGAACTGAGTTTCTTCGAGCTCCCTCCAAGCAACCAATGTAATCAAAATCAATAACCACGCATAGTGAAACTTTGTACCTTTATCCTGCACTTCCCTACAGTCAGTTAAAAAATGGTTCACCAAAAATGTCACCCAATTCATCTAAACTCTTGTTGTGCACTTTTTTGTTGTTGTTATTACTATTGTTGGCACCTGGTCTCTTCGACATTTCCTGAGTAACTTGCAAGCCATCAACTATGTCTCAAATATGACAACATCATCGTTAATGCTCACGACGTCCAATCAACATACTACTCTGTGTGTTTTATATTTTTCCTTCATCCTTTCCACTAATACTTTCTATTCAGTCTTATCTATGAACAAAGGTAAGTGGTCTTCCCCTGGTGATGCCAATCTTGTAATCTATGTGATAAGGTGGGTTTCGATTGACATTGGCCTTTCCAACAAGAGGACACCTCCATGGATGCAACTCAATATCAAATTCACACAGACATTAATTTATGTGCTTCTGCCAAAATGTGGGATCTCCAATAAGTTCAATATCCATTTTCATTGCAGTCTTGTTTCCCACTCCTATGGCTTGACAGTGAGTACAAGTGAGTTTAGGCTGAGTCCTGTGTGTAGATAGTTTTGTGGTGCTAAATCCAGAAATTTCTTTATATATGAAATATCATGGTATAAATACCACAGACTTCCTATTGCGCCCAACATGTCTCCCTCAATACTAACCTGTTGGCAGCCACCAATTCTGTAAATTTATCGTGATTAAAATTCATCACACAAAGATAAAATCCTTTTGGTAGCTGCCTCCTACCTACTTTTAAAATGATTATGTCTTTTGGCTTCAAGGCGATTTATCGGGTTAACTTATTTTATGAGTTTTTCATTTAAATTTTGTTTGTTTTGTTTAAATTTCATGACCGCAAGCATGAAATTCAAACAAAAACTTTGCTTGGGTAATTATTTTGCAGTGTGTGTTTTTCTTATTTTCTTTTACCAAAGAAACTACACCTTGAGGAAACCCATATGTTGCTAAGTTTTAAGTTTTATAAACTCATTGATTAATTCATCGTCACATTTTCATGTATTATGGGGATCATGACTTAATCAGTTTTATGGTTGATTGTTTGGTTTTTATTTTTGAAATGTATGAACGTGCAGAACCTTGGATTAACATTTGATATGTGCTTCATGCTCTCAATAGTCATATCGCTTTCATGTCGCTTGGTACAGGTCTGATGAACCCACAAATACACCTCATCCTATTGTCCTATACATTTAATGATCCTCATTCATTGTTTGAATTGGCATTTGATAGTGGTTAAGGGTTTGATCTTCATTATGTGTAATGGCTCCTAGGTCTATGCGTCCTCTAGTTTTTTGTCTCTCCAAAATTAAGTTATCACGCATGACAGTCTCCAAACTTCGTAGGTATCAATCCATTGTGGTTTTCACAGACCTCTCCTTGCTACTCGTTTATTGGAAGTTGAAGCCTCCCTCCCATGATATCCATTGTGTCTATTTGACAGTGACCATGGCCCCTGTGGCTCGAATCGAACCTAATGGTTGTCAAGCCCTTCTTTCCCATGAAGATGCCATAAATGTTTTGCAGGCTCATGGTTGGGATATCTTCATCTAGAAATTCGAAGGTTATAACCTGGCGATCGCACAGGCCCTTTCTCAAACGTTTGATGGGTTTAGAGACAAAGTTGGGGATGTGCATTTAGAGGTCACAAAGAACTTTGTAGCCCGGGAAACATGACTCCCACAGGAAGGCGAAAAGTGGTTCAAAAATGCTAAACTAGAAGATGTTCCATGGAGCTTATTCATGGTCTCTCACAAATCTACCTACTTCCCTAAAGGTATTCCTATTACCCTCCTGAAACCTCGATGGCATGGCCTTATTTTGATTTTGAAATAGTTTATAATGTGTGAGGGTAGGTATGGTTTGGTATTTTTATACCACATCCGATTGTTGATGTTGTTCATAGGTTTTAAACTGAACATGCACCTTTATTTGTTGATGAGCCTATATAAAATTTTGAAACGTTATAAGAGACAGAGCTTGAACCCTTTGTCAAGCCTCTTTCATCACAGGCTTACAAGGATTTTATTGGTATCGCACCTGTCTCAAATTGGGGACACTTGGGAAATCTTTAGGAGTCAGAACAATTTTTCCCAACCTGAATGCACAGTGAACTCACCTATAAATGTAGAGCCCATATTTGATAATCCTGTGACCCAGAGTCAAGATTTTGATTCACATAATGACTGTGAAATTAATGAACCAGTTTGTGTTGCTTCGCAAACCCCCATGGGTAAAACATCACAATGTATTTTTACACCCAGAAAATCATTAGAAGAGGCAGTGGATTAATTAAAAGGAAAGGTTTCCCATGTTCTTGATAACGAACCGAATCAGGGCCTTAGTGACAAACCTACTGTCAATAAAATTCATAAGAGTAATAAACATGATAACTTAGATTTGAATTTTATGAACAAGAGATCTGGCCAATTGATATCCAGGAGTCTACGAAATTGAAAACAGGATCATTTGAGCTCGATCTCAATGATCGAGGTCAATGATCACTACTCAGACGATGAGATCAACAATTTCCTTGCACTAGAAGATCTGGATAATCAGTGTCTCGGGAACAAAACTACTAGTCAAGCTGAGAAATACGAATTTGTCTCTAGACTACCTCCGTTTCTGAAAGGCCAAGAGGGATTTGTTGGCATTATCCATGACTTGAAACAAGCCATAGGAAGAGTCAAAGAATCCATTGTTGAGTACGCTCAACCTCGACCTGTTATAGCACCGGTACATTGTGACAATTGCTTAGACTAGGAAGAACGTTATTACAGGGATATACCATATTTACATGCATAATTGAAACATCTGGCTACTCGCAATTCTCTGCTTGAACGAGAAAATAAATATTTGAAGGTATGCATAGATCGGGCAAGTAAAAGGCCCAAGAGATCCAGTAATATAATCATAAAAAATGAAACCAACTTCAATGCCATCATTAATTCAGAACTATCTGACCCTTCACTGTCTAATTTCTAATGGTAAAACTTGTTTTTGATTTTATTTCATGTTATTATGTTATGAAAATTGAATAGGAATATTTAACTTTGATTTTCTTTGTTAATATAAGACTAGCTATAGAATCTCATGATTTTGTAGCCAATCTATTTCTGAATGTTAGTTGGCATTATTTTCTGAATATCAATTTCATTTTTTTTGTTGGACATATTGTCATTGATGTCAATAGTCGATGTGATGATCTGTTGTTAATGATGAATTACCACAGATGATATTGTCATTGATGTCAACAAGTATATCAGTTAGCAGAATATGTCAAATAGTATGCAGAGATCAAAAGCGTAAGCTCAGGAGGAGGAGCGAACAGTATGCAGATATCAAAAACTCATAAGGGAAAATGCAGTATGTTAGAAAATGCAGAGATAGGCTGAAGCAATTCATGATTATTGTTGATCACGATAGGATCAAAAATGTTCCTATGATAAAATCCCAGGAGGGTTAGCGAATGAAGATCAAATATCAGAAGGGAAAACGCAGTACGTTAGAAAATGAAAAGATAGGCTGAAGCAATTCATGATTATTGTTGATTATGATAGGATCAGCAATGTTCCTATGATAAAATATCATGAGGGTTAGCGGATGAAGATCAAAGCTCAGAAGGAAGAAGCGCATTGTAGAAGTATCGTCGGGATCAATGGAAATATTGAGAAGTCAACCAATGCACAGGAAAAGGTGAGAAGTCTCAGCAACCATCTAATCAAGGAAATTGACAGTGTTGATCATCTCATATAACGGACCTCGGTCATATGAGTGACCGTGGGCTTGAGGATCATTGAAGGATCATGACCGACGGATTTGCAATCCAGATCAACAGCAGGGATAAATTGCGGAGATTGGAAGGAGAATTAAACAACTCGCTAGTTCCAATCCCGCAATTGGCCTAGATCATCAGATATCATAGATGCGGATATCAACGACTGTGGTTGATCCAACAAGAAATCAAATTAAGTCAGATTGAGTTGTGACCCTCGGATGCCCAATATCCATATCAATGACAGGGATAGATTGCGGAGATCCAAAGGAGAAATAAATATCGCGCTAGTTCCAATCCTGCAATTAGTCAAGACCATCCGATCTTATAGCTTCGAATATCGATGATTATGGTTGACTCACCAACAATGCACAACTTCCAATTGTGAAGTTTGGGTGACGAGTTAAATCACTTGCAAGTCATGGATCTATTTCAAGAATCTTCACAATCGTTGGATCACTATTGAGTGGAAGGACAGGATAAGTGGGGAAAAATGCTGAAAGTTTGATTACCTGAATTCCCATTAGCTGTCGGATCACATTAAGTGAAGGATAGGTTAAGTGAGGTAAAAGGGTTGAGAGTTCGATTATCCGAATACCCTTCAGTTGTTGGATCAAACCAAAACTTCCATCAGCCGTTGGATCATATTGTAGTGGAAGGACAGGATAAGCTAGCAAAGTTGCATTGCAGAAAGATCAAGTCGTCGATCCAAGATCCTAATCAATGAACAACATTCACTTCGGATCTAAAGTTGCGAGGAGGTTACACTTTGGAAAGTTTGAGATTTGAAATACCCGAAGCCTGAAAATCCAAAATGAATAAGGACCATCAGATTTGGAGGACATAGGATGATCGTTGGATCATGGTTTTTGGTCAGCAGACCACGTCAGCATGGAAATGTGGAAAACCACATCAACAAACCACATCAACAAGGATATGTGGCAGACCATGTCAGAATATCTACGTCAGCAGACCACGTCAAAAAGACATGTGGCAAACCATGTTAGCAGACCACGTCAGCAAGTACACATGGAATAATCAGATAATGACAAGTGTTGAGAAGAAATTGGCTCGTGCCATGTCAACAAGTGACATAAGCAAGTTACGTCACTCTGAGATTTTCACCACCAATAAATGTCAAAATTCTCGAAGTCCCGAAGGACAAAGTTCTGAAGTTACTCTCAGTCGTCGATATGAGATACCCTTTGGATACTATCCTGATCATTAGATCAAGGAGATGAACATGTGTCACATCGGGAGATCTACGTCGATGTCAGCAAGAAACTATGACAGACCATGTCAGTAGTCTACATCAGCAAGGACACGTGGCACAGTCACAGAATGACAAGTGTCAAGTTGAATCGACATTTCAGGTACGTGAAAATCATGAATCTGAGTGACATGTGGCAGCTACTCGGCTCGTGACACATCATCAAGTGACGTAAGCAAGTTATGTCACTACGGGAGTTTTTCTTCGGAAGTTTTNGTCCCAAAGTCCTGAATGTCAGAGTCTTGAAGTGGACACGAGACATCCGATCTGAAAGATCACTTCGGGAGAATTCTTGATCATCGATCTACTACAGTGGAAGGATAGTGTAAGTAGAAATGTTAACCAACAACAAGCAATCTCCACCATTTTATGACTTACTGAGCAGGTGATCACTCCGGAGGAAAGAAGGGGTTGAGGTTTGAAATCTTCGAAGTCCTAAGACCCGAAAGGATATCGACTGTTGATCTGAAAGGGGCACACATCAATGAATTGATAGCTTCAGAAGATTGACATACGAAGGAAAGAAGGGGATGAGATTTGAAATATCCAAAGTTTGGAGACCCAAAGGATATCTCGACCATTGATCTGATGTTGGGTGTTCACTCAACCGTTGATCAAAGTATAGTGGAAGGGTAGCATAAGCATAATAGCTGAAGTCCTGGAGTAAATGGTGGAAACCCATCTCATTGCTTGATTAAGTCTTGGTCGTTGGATTAAGAAATGAAGTATAGGTCCAAGGATCGTACATGACCATTGATATGGTTCTGTGATATAAATGTGAACCATCCAATCTGTTTGGTGTTATCATATTCAGGAGATTTGAAAGGTTGGAAGTCACAAAGACACGAAAGGAAAAATCCTGAAGTCTCAACAATAGTCCATCTCATTGGGAGATTGAATCATGACCGTTGAATTGATAAGCGCTCGTCTTGCCTCACATCTGGTCAACTTCGTTGGTCATATGGTAAAGAGATTTGAAAGGCAGAATGCAATGCGTCGCTTAAATTGATAAGCGTGTGGTTCTACACCCATGAACAAGTGAACATGAGTGAAGTTAATTGTTGCAAAAATAATTGCAGTCATGTGACAAGCATAGTATAAAGTTGTCTCAGACAACTTTAGAGAAATGTACAATAAAGAATCATCTTGGATAAAGACAGATACATCTGGTTAGAGACCAATGAGAATCAATGGGAATTCAAGAGTTGTTTGAATAAGATGAGGTACAATTGCACAGTTTTCTAGTAGGACAATGACATCCACAGAAGTAGCACTCTGATGTACAAATGAGGTACATGAAATCCTATAGAGATAACAAGAGGATAAACCCTGTCAGAAAAATCTACCCTTTTAGAAACAAAGGGGGAGAACAGTCAGTAAAAACTCAAGGGAATTTTTGGTTAGCAAATAAGAAAGTAATTAGATTAAGTTTTGAAAAGACTCGATCACTACAAAAATTGGTATCAAGAAGACTACTCATTTGAAACAAAAAAATCCCAATCAACTGAGATAAGAAGTTAGTAAATTAACAGGGGAAGAAACCTTGTCAGGAAGAGCTACCTTGAGAGCATATTGACAGGGGGAGTCATTCAGTTATGGCAGGAAAAACATAAAAGAAGTGTTACCCAAGTTCAGATTCTAGTCAGTAACATATAGAGCTTTACCACAGGAGGAAAATACCTTTGTCATTGATGTCAAAGGGGGAGAGAAGCTTCATAAAAAGAAAACTTCATAAGAGGAAAGCACCATCACAGGGGGATTTTTGTATATGAAGTTAGTAGGTTGCCCTCAATGAAAAAGGCGGATATTGTTGGACATATTGTCATTGATGTCAACAGTTGATGTGATGATCTGTTGTTAATGATGAATAACCACATATGAGATTGTCATTGATGTCAACAAGTATATCAGTTAGCAGAAGATGTCAAACAGTATGTAGAGATCAAAAGTGTAAGCTCAGGAGGAGGAGAAAACAGTATGCAGATATCAAAATCTTAGAAGGGAAAACACAGTAAATTAGAAAATGCAGAGATATGATGAAGCAATTCGTGATTATTTTTTATCATGATAGGATCAACAATGTTCCTATGATAAAATCTCATTAGGGTTATCGAATGAATATCAAATCTCGGAAGGGAAAACGTAGTACGTTAGCAAATGCAGAGAGAGGCTAAAGCAATTTGTGATTATTGTTGATCACGATAGGATCAACAATGTTCCTATGATAAAAGATCAGGAGGGTTAGCGAATGAATATCAAATCTCAGAAGGAAGAAGCGCATTTTAGAAGTATTGAGAATTCGACCAATGCACAAGAAAAGGTGAGAAGTCTCAGCAGTCGTCTGATAAAGGAAATTGACGGTGTTGATCATCTCATATAATGGACCTTGGTCATATGAGTGACCATGGGCTTGAGGATCATTGGATGATCATGACTGTAAAATCTGCAAGCTAGATCAACGACAGGGATAAATTGCGGAGATCAGAAGGAGAATTAAATGACTCGCTAATTCCAATCCCGCAATTGGCCTAGATCGTCAGATCTCATAGACGCGGATATCGACAACTGTGGTTGATCCAACAAGAGATCATATTAAGTTCGATTGATTTGTGACCATTGGATGTGCAATCGCTAGATCAACGACAGGGATAGATTGCAGAGATCGAAAGCAAAAATAAATATCGCGTTAGTTCCAATCCCGCAATTAGTTAGGACCATCTGATCTTATAGCTTTGAATATCGACAATTGTGGTTGACTCGCCAACAACGCACAACTTCCAATTATGGAGTTTGGGTGATGATTTAAATCACTCACAAGTTGTGGTTCCGCAATCATCCTTGATCGTGGATCTGCTTCAAGAATCTTCACAACCGTTGGATCATATTTGAGTGGAAGGATGGGATAAGCATGGAAAAATGATGAAAGTTTGATTACCTGAATTCCCTTTAGCCGTCGGATAAAATTAAGTGAAGGACAGGTTAAGCGGGGTAAAATGGATGAGAGTTCGATTATTCGAATACCCATCAATCATCGAATCAAACCCGAACTTCTGTCAGTCGTTGGATCACATCGTAGTTGAAGGACAGGATAAGCTAGCAAAGATGCATCGCATAAAGATCGAGTCGTCTATCTAAGATCTTGATCAATGAACATCATTCACTTTGGATCTAAAGTTGTGAGGAGGTTATTCTTCAGAAAGTTTGATATTTGAAATACCCAAAGCCTGGAAATCCGAAATGAATAAGGACCATCGGATTTGGAGGACATACGATGACCGTTGGATCAGGTTTTTTGGTTAGCAGGCCACATCAGTATGGACATGTGGCATACCATGTTAGCAGACCACATCATCAAGGACACATGGCAGACCACTTCAGAATATCTACGTCAGAAGACCACGTCAAAAAAGACATGTGGCAGACCATGTCAGCAGACCACGTCAACAAATACACATGGCATAATCAGATAATGACAAGTGTCATGAAAAAATTGGATCGTGCCATGTCAACAAGTGACGTAAGAAATTTACATCACTCTGGGAGAATTACTTTAGGAGTTTCACCACCAAGAAATGTCAAAAGTCCCAAAGGACAAAGTTACGAAGTTACTCTCAGTTGTCGATCTGAGATACCCTTCTGATATTATCTATGTCGAAGTTAGCAAGAAACTGTGACAGACCACATCAGAAGTCTACGTCAGCAAGGACACATGGAACAGTCAGAGAATGATAAGTGTCAAGTTTAATCGACATTTCAGGTACGTTTGAATCATGAATTTGAGTGACACGTGGTAGCTACTCGGCTCGTGACATGTCATCAAGTGATGTAAGC
The DNA here is from genome assembly GCA_010110895.2 of Picea sitchensis. Taxonomy (NCBI): domain Eukaryota; kingdom Viridiplantae; phylum Streptophyta; class Pinopsida; order Pinales; family Pinaceae; genus Picea; species Picea sitchensis. Next base: position 17,123 of record SNQJ01S0044395.1, on the reverse strand, counting down.
AAGTTACGTCACTCCGAGAGTTTTGCTTCAAGATTTTTACCATGAGCACTTTCCCAATCGAATGTCAAAGTCCTGAACTGGACACGAGACGTCCAATCTGAAGGATCACTTTGGGAGCAGTCCTGATCGTTGATCTACTACAGTGGAAGGATAGTGTAAGAGGAAATGTTAACCGATAGCAAGAGGTCTCCACCGTTTTATGACTTACTCAGCAGGTGATCACTCCAGAGGAAAGAAGGGGTTGAGGTTTGAAATCTTTGAAGCCCAGAGACCCGAAGGGATCTCAACCGTTGATCTGAAAGGGACACACGTCAGTGGATTGACAGTTCTAGAAGATTGACGTATGGAGGAAATAAGGGGTTGAGATTTTAAATATCCAAATTCTGGAGACCCGAAGGAGATCTCGATCGTCGATCTAATGTCAGGGGTACACTCAACCATTGATCAAAATACAGTGGAAGGATAGTGTAAGCATAATAGCCGAAGTCCCAGAGTAAATGGGGGCCATCCATCTCATTTCTTGATTAAGTCCTGGCCGTTGGATTAAGGAATGAAGTATAGGTCCAAGGATCATACATGACCATTGATCTGGTTCTGTGATATAAATGTGAACCATCCAATCTGTTCGACGTTATCGTATTCAGGAGATTTGAAAGGTTGGAAGTCACGAAGACCCGAAGGGAAAAGTCCCGAAGTCCCGACAATCGTCCATCCCATCGGGATATTGAATCGTGACCATTGAATTGATAAGTGCTCAAGCACTCCTCTCGCCTCATGTCTGGTAAACGCCATTGGTCATATGGTAAAGATATTTGAAAGGCATAATGCAATGCGTCTCTTAAAATGATAAGCATGTGTTTCTATGCCTATGATCATATGAACATGGTTTGAAGGAAGTGTCAATCTCTGTTATCACAGAGACGAATGAAATTGATCCATGCCTGTGATCGATTTATGAAATTAAAAGGGGATGCCATGTTTAACGTTGAAGACCCAAAATGATGATCTCTGGTGGTCCCAAAAGTCATTGTAAATAAACAAGTTAGTTATAAATTGTTTCACAAGTAGGCTCAATAACTTAAACAAGTTTTGAGCATAAGCAAGTATAAATACAAACATGATTGATTCACTAGATGGTGTGTTGTTGAAAGACCAGATGGGCTTGTGGAAAAGAGAGGCCCGCGCAGAAAGAGTGGCCTGCGGAGAAAATGAAGGGAATATGGACCTAAGGTCCGCGTGAATATCAAAGAGAAGAAGAACTGAATAAGGCGTGAATATCAGAGAAAAGACGAAGTGAAGAAGGTGTGAATTTCAGAGAGAAGATGAAGTGCAATGAGGAGTAGTTGAATTTGTTGAAGTATATATATCTATATATAATGGATTGAATGAATGTTCATTCTATCAGGTTGGTGCCTATTTACAAGCTAGGTCTTGTATGAGGATTGGATTCCTCACATCTCGGTTTGATCTGAGATCAACAAGATAGGATTTTTTATGAGGGTTGGATTCCTCATTTCTCAGTTGGATCTGAGAACTACAAGATGGGTCTTGTAACAGAGAGCTAGGTCTCTCATAATTGTATGAAGATTAAATTTAAAGATTGATCTTATGTATTCATTCAAGTTAAATAAATAAATAAAGGATTTATTGTTTTATATATATTGATTGAGAAAATGAAATGAATATTTGTCGTTTAGTTAATTTGTGAAAAGTGGAAAATTGTCCTAAAGTTTTCTTGACACTGATTCACACCCCCTCCCCTCTCAGTGTCAAGTACCCATTTCAACAATTTCGATAGTACAGCTGCCATTACACCAAAACTCGTAGGTGATTGGTAAACTCACCACTGCCAGATTTCAAGGATCCACGAGAGGTGATTAGTCCCTTCTCACGATACACTGAGGAGCACTGACTACTTGCAATTTCGTGCAACAATATCCCCCTCAGCGCAAGTTGAGTGTGTATCGAACTCGTGACCTCTAGTTCTGATACCATTTTTTTTTTTTTTTCAGTGTCACAAGACTACAATTCTTTTTGCAGCAATTAACTTCACTCATGTTCACTTGTTCAGTCTTTTCTATCCACATCTATGAGTGTCCTAGTTTCTTGAACTTTGTTCTCTGATCTTCTATTACTGCAACTTCATTTTTCTTCCATGTTCCATTTACTCCTTTTGTCATACTATATGAAGCATTTCTCATTGATTGTTTTCTTGAGTTCCAACAGTTAGGCTTTGTGGCCATATACACCAAAACTATAGCATCTCATAGTGTAACAATGTGTAGCAATATGTCCAACATGATTGTAGTTCCAACATATTATACTGTTTTTGAACCTACCAAATTGTTTTCTTCCATGATGTCTACAATCCAAGGCTTTATGTCCATATTCATTACAAGAAAAACAAAAAACCGTTAAAAACACTCTCATACCTTCTTTGATTCATCCATGAAGGTGTCTCTCTTCTAAGCTTGCTTTGAGGTGTATGAGTAGCTTCTGGATGTCTTCCTTGATCTGATCTTCTAAATTTTTTAGTGTTGTTTTTACTCCTTGAATGTGAAGAACCTGAGTCATACCTTTCACTTTTTACAAATGGAGGAGCTATGTCAGACCTGTCTTCATCCTTTGCAAATGAAATATTGTGTTAGACATGTTTTCATCCTTTACAAATGAAGGACCTACATCAGATTTATTAGGAGTATTGATCTCTTCCTTGTTGTATCCAAGACCGGATTTGTCATTTGGTGATATCTGACTATCGAAGATCTCATCCAGGGTCATGGAGTTGTTCAAGAACTTGATTTGGGTGTTTGACTTCTCAACCTTCTTTCTAAGATTCACAACTTCTGCTTCCATCTCATGACAGGATTCTTCGTTTTTGTCCAACTAGTTCCTTACTACCTCCTCTCTCCTTTTGGCTTCTTCAAGTTGGATTTTAAGATTGGCATAGCTTTCCCTTAGTTCTTTTAGATCTTCAAGGTTTTTTCTTGGTTCATCATCTTCCTTCTTTTCTTCTTTTGCTTGAATGATTTCATTGTCTCTCGATTTCCTCTTCCTTTGCTTGACTGATTTAATTTTTCAGTCTCTCGATTTCCTCTTCATTTTATTTTGTTAGATCAACAACTTTTGTTTTCAAACTTTTGATCTCTTCTTGTTTGTTTTCTAACTGAATCTTTTGCTCATATATGATTTCTTCATTGTCTTTAAATTTTATTTTATTTCCAGGATATGCCTTTGATTTCTAAGCTCATCATCTTCCTTCTTATTTTCTTTTGCTTGACTGATTTCTTTCTTCAGCTTGTCGATCTCCTCTTCTTTTTCTTCTAACTAATTATCCTGCTCATATATTATCTTTTCATTGTCCATGAGAATTTCCTTTATTTCCAAGATATGCTTTTGACTCTTTTCAAGAAATTCTTTAGTGTAGTCATGAAGATAGCTATAGTCTGAATCATTATGGTCATAGAGGTATTCACAGAGACTCCATTCAAACTTTTGTTTGGCATTTGATAGTTCTTCTTCTACTTCTTCCATGAGATAAATGCTAACATAACATTGTTTACCTTTATTGTGGAGAGTGTTTACCTTTATCGATGGTCTAGTCTTCATCTTCATCCTTGATAGGAATGTCTTCTGTGTCTTCACTTTTGTTTTGATACATCTTTTCTAACTTCACCCATAAGTCCTTAGTGGATGTGCATAGTTCTATGCTTGCCTTGACTGTATCTGATAATCCATTGAGAAGAATCTTCAATGCCACTTCATTGTTCTTCCTTGCTCTTCTTTGGATTGTAATCTTGAATAGATTCTTTAATGTAGTTAAATCCCAGGGATTTCTTACTACTAAATTCTAAACTTCAAATCCTCTTGACTTCAAATATTGTTTTATATTTTCTCTCCATGAGGAATAATATGTTCCATCGAATAAGGGAGCTTCAATTGTGGAGAGAGCCATCAGTCCACCCATTTCTTCGGGATCTACCTTCCAGTGGTTAAACTATGTTGAAGGAACCCGCTCTACTACCAATTGTTGAACACAACGCCCACACTAAGAGGGGGGGGTGAATTAGTGTGTGGACTTTTCTAACTTTTCTTCTTCTTGCAAGTTAGCAGTTAAAACATATTTGAACAGATTGAGAAAAATCAAATCATAATCACAATGGAAACAGAAGATGACAAATGTTTGTATATAATTTATATGTATATATGTGAATATAATAATAAGTATTTTCCCAACACCAACTAATTTGTTTCAGCACCAACTGAAGTAAGGAGCACCAACTCCTCAGAGAGCACCAACTCTCAAGCAAGACCCAACTTGTTGATAGAACACAGTCTATCCAAATAGAGTTCAACCAAATCTAGTAACAATGATTCATTAATGAATAAATTATGTTTCATGATCAGAGGTATACAATCAACACTCATCACGGCACTTCATATTCTCTCTGAAATTCGTGCCTTCTTCACTTCGTCTTTCCTCTGATATCCGCGCCTTCTTCAGTTCTTCTTCTCTCTGATATTCGCATAGACCTCAGGTATGTATTCCCTTCAATGTACGATCCTTGGACCTTATCAATTTCGTGCAACAATATCCCCCTCAGCACCAGCCAAGTGTGTATCAAAATTTTGACCTCTAGATTTGATACCAATTGTTGAAATGGGTACTTGACACTGAGAGGGGGGATGAATCAGTGTCAAGAAAAATTTAGGACAATTTTCCACTTTTCACAAATTAACTAAACAACAAATATTCATTACATTTTCTCAATCAATATATACAAAACAATAAATACTTTATTTATTTATTTAACTTGAATGAATACATAAGATCAATCTTTAAATTTCATATTCATACAATTATGAGAGACCCATCTCTCTGTTACAAGACCCAACTTGTAGTTCTCAAATCCAACTGAGAAATGAGGAATCCAACCCTCATAACAATTCCCAGCTTGTTGATCTCAGACCCAACTAATATGTGAGGAATCCAATCCTCATACAAGACCCAACTTGTAAACAGGAACCAACCTGATAGAAAGAATCTTCATTCAATCCATTATATATAAATATATTTACTTTAACAAATTCAACTACTCATCACTGCACTTCATCTTCTCTCTGAAATTTGTGCCTTCTTCACTTCATCTTTCCTCTAATATTCATGCCTTCTTCAGTTCTTCTTCTCTCTGATATTCGCATGGACCTCATGTCTGTATCCCCTTCATTTTCTCCGCAGGACACTCTTTCTCTGCGAGCCTCTCTTTTCCACAAGCCCATCTGGTATTTCAGTAGCACACCATCTAGTGAACCAATCATGGTTGTATTTATACTTGCTTATGCTCAAACATTGTTTAAGTTATTGAGACGACTTGTGAAACAAGTTATAACTAACTTGTTTATTTACAACGACTTTTGGGACCACCAGATATCATCATTTTGGGTCTTCAATGTTAAACCTGGCATCCCCTTTTACTTTCATAAATTGATCACAGGCATGGATCGATTTCCTTCCTCTCTGTGATAACAGAGATCAACGCTTCCTTCAAACCATGTTCATATGATCATAGGCGTAGAACCATAGGCTTATCAATTTAAAGACGCATTGCATTCTGCCTTTCAAATATCTTTACCATATGACCAATGGAGTTGACCAGACGTGAGGCGAGACGAGAACTTGATCGCTTATCAATTCAACGGTCACCATTCAATATTCCGATGAGATGAACGATTTTCGGGTCTTCGTGACTTCCAACCTTTCAAATCTCATTTATGAATATTAGTTGGCATTATTTTCTGAATATCAATTTTGTTTTGTTATCTACAAGAAAATGATTATTATGGTGCTATTTAGATGGATAAACTATCTTGGATCATGCACTGTATAGTTATGTAGGTTATTTCTTTTATTTTCATAAAACTTTGTTATTATGTAATAAATTTTGACAAACCAACTCCTACAGGAATGGTTTCCTGTTGTACTATTTTTGTAAAACAATCTATTTTGGGGGGATTGCACTCTATCTTGCATGATAAGAGTTTGTCAATCCAAAACTAATTTAAATAGTGATCACTGTTAGAGGTGAAGACAACTTTTGTTGGGATAAATTATAGACATGTGATTTGGACAACTTATGGAGAAGCTATTCACCATTTGGCTTTAGACCTATGTGATGCTTATTCCATTTTTGTTATTTTTATTGCCTCAATCTTATGAAATATTATTATGTTTGATGCATCTTTAGTCTGTCTATCATATGGTGTTTCGTATTATTAAGTATTTAGATGTTGTTTGTAATTTGTTATTCCATTTGACATATGTGATCAATCAGCCATTTGATTATTATAGATTTATTCTAGATATTAAATGATGGATTATATTAATACTTTGAATTGAGTTTCCCTTCATTCTAAGTTATTGATTATCATGAGATCATAATATTTTTACAGTTATCATTCTGTTGTCATATTCTCACTCTGACACCAAACTTCTTCTTCAAATTTATTCTGGAGATGGTAGCATTGTTCTATTATAGGTTTCCCTCACATGCAGGACAGTTAGGAGCTCGAATTGCACAGGAAGATAAACTGAGTTTAATCGATTAGTTACAGGTTAGTTTGTTGATTATTTAGTTAAATTATTTATTAATGAAATAAGGATAGCATGAATTATCTTTTGATTGTTTATGTATTCTTATTTCAATTATATTTGCTTAGTATTCATTAGTTTTAGATTTTTTAGACATTTAAAAGAAGACAAAAAAATGTATGTGCTTTCTTTATCTCTTTATAAACACTTTTAAGAACACCCATTTCGCAAGATGACAAGTAAATCTTGCAAGTTGTATATAAATTGTTTATAATCATTTGTACATATTCATGTTTTTATTTAAACACTTGTAATTAGTAAACTTATATTCTTAGTATCATAGCTTTTAGATTAGTTTCATTTCTTTTATTATTTTTAGGACTTTAGTTGGCCAACTAAGTCATTAAACCCATTGGGTCATTTCATTCCAAACGACTTGGGTTATTTAGATAACCCTAGTCTGGGTTTGACCTTCCAGTTGATGGTGTGTCATTTATGACCATCAACAAATAACACTAGAAGGAGGGCCTGAATTTAATTGATGGCACATGGAGGTCGCAAGACCCATCCAAAAAATCGTTCTCCTGTCGTGATGCGTAGTCTCTCTGACACAAATGTTACACTTGAAATAGAAACTACCTCAAACGATAACCCTGATATTCCTATCGAACCATTGACACCACTCCCTCAAGGGATTGACGTCCAGTAAATTGTCCGCCAGTCGCTTATAAGAACTCAAAGTTCTTTATCTCGTATTAGAAACCCTGGTAGACAGCTCAATCAACCCCTTGACTTTACAAATCTTCAAGAACAACTTCAAAATGTTGGTTTTCCTAGAAACATGGTAGGGACTGGAAATACTACCAATACTGTTGAAATCCTTTTCCCTGGTGCCAGAGGATCTGGTATTCCACCATCCCCACCTGGTTCTTATCCACCTTCTTCGGGAGGTGAATCCTCAGACGAAGGTAGTTCTTCATCTAAACCATCTCAACCTTCTACTCCACCTACTCCCATGGAAAACCAAAATAATCCTACCAGACCTTGGCTCGATCAAGATGTCGTGGTTGTACCTGGACCCCAACACCCACTACCTAAACATCCAGAGAAATCGTTGCCCAAATTTGATCCAGATTCGAAGCAATTCATTGAGGATCACATCAAATAATTTATGTTGGCCATTAGATTCCAGATTGTTGAGCATGAAGATGTAGTGTGCATATTATTTCCTTATACTTTTGAGGGAAATTCCTCCACCTAGTATTTCGCTCAACATCCCCAGACCATCGTCTCTTGGGACAAGTTCAAAACTTGCTTTCTAGAAAAATTTGGAGGTGATAAATCCCCGGAAGTCCTGTTTATGGAACTCTCTAGCTTAAAAATGAACCCTAAAGAAAAAGTGAATGAATTTAACCAAAGGTTTCTGACGTTAAAGAACAAAATCCTTGTAGATTCAATGCTTGGAGAAAGCTTAATTGTTGAATATTATACTAAGGCCCTACATAATAACATAGCCATATGGGTTAAAAGGTCCAAAAAGAACACGTTGTTAGAAGATTTTGAGGAGGCAGTTCAAATTGAGAAAGATATATTGAGTTTAAAAGATAATCTTAGTAGCAAAATTGAAACAACTTCATCTTCTCAGAAGAAAATAGAAATTCACAATAGACCTCCTCAAAATAAAAACCAACAAGAAAAGTTAGACCTGGAAAGCCTACATAAATCTTTCCATAAATTGTCCAATCAAGTCGTTGACTTGAAAAGATCAACCGAGGAGGCATCTATAAGTAAAGGGAGTTTCAAACCTCCTTTTATAAAACCTTTCCCTCCAAACCATCCAAACCCAACCACAGAAGGTCTCAAATTCGAAAATTTACAGTATGCTTTGCAAACGATATTGGAAGCTCATGACAATTCTATTTTTGTTCCTCCTGAAAATTCTAATGATACAGTTGAGGAAGAGGTAGCAGAAGAGGAGGATTCATCACCTCCCCTTTTTGGGCACTTTTCGAAAAATATTTTTCAAGCAAATTTCGAAATTGTCCACCCCTACAACACTAAGAGTAAAACACAAAACAAGCCCGCACCATAAGCAAGTAAAAATGTGTTTCCAAAACAAACAAAGCAAACTAAAACTAGACAAAACTTGGCTGCCCCAATTTTAGAGTATGACTTAATTGAAGATCTGAAAAAAATAAGGGCAAATATTTTTGTTTTTGAACTACTGAAATTTTCTCTTATTTTGCAGAAAATGCTTCAAAGCATCGTTGAAAATAGTAAAAAGAATGATGTTAGCAGCAAAAAATCAGCAGAAATTGATTCAAACATAGCTAAAAATGTCCCAACTAAAATGACATCTGAACATCAACACAAAAGGGACTTAGTAGAAAAAATTGTAGCAAATGTAGATAAAACTGTTTCAGGGACAGCAATAAAAAATCAGCAGAATTATATAGTTTCCGCACGGAAAAATGTCCCCCCTTTTTTATTAACCTTTGAAATTTTTAATAGGAATGTACATAATTGTATGGTTGACTCTGGTGCATCATCAAACGTGATGTCTCTGTCTGTATGCAAGAAAATTAATGCAGAAGTAAAACCTTATGATCTTAAAATCATTCAGCTAGATCGAACGAATGTTAAGGTAATCGGTGAGCTTAAGAATGTGTTGATTAGATTATCATCCAATCCTAAATTTCATCAGATAATTGATATTATCGTTGTTGATATTATGTAAGTTTATGGTCTTTTTTAAGCAGAGATTGGTCAGAATAGTTGCACGGTTATTTTGCTACGGACTGGTCCAACTTGTGGTTGCCTGAAAATGGACATCCCAACAAAATTAGAATAAACAGAGAACGTTATTTTAAGCATACTATGACAGATTTAAATGACCTAAATGAGCCTTTCGTTACCTCCACAAATTTGATTGAAACACAAAGAATGAATACGTTTTTTGGTAACTTCATGACCGGAATTTCCTCTATCACTGATCTGGGACAACAATCTGAAGTTACATCCTATACTCAGACACCATCTTTTCTTAATGCGCCAAGAACCGCTAATGACGCACATATCTGGTCCTTATATTTTGATGGATCCAAATCCTGAGAAGGAGAAGGTGTTGGTTGTGTGCTCATCGATCGTAGAGGTAATAAAACATTTATTTCTTGTTGATTAGAGTTTGAATGTACTAACAACACATCCGAGTATGAAGAACTTCTACAGGGACTTAGCAAAGCACTGGACATGGATGTGCAAAATTTGATAGTATTCGGTGATTCAGAAATCGTGGTCAAACAGGTAAGAAACGTCATACAATTTTTGTCACCATATCTAAAAAGTTATCAAACCCAGGTATGGAGTTTAATGCATAAATTTATAGCATTTAATATAAATTCCATTCCTAGGATGAGTAATTCAAAAGTTGATTTACTAGATAATGTTGCTTCTAAATTGTTGCTCGCTGAAGTTCTTTCTCCTAATGCGTTTTTTATCGAATTGTTGTTCAAGCCGATGATTTCAGATAACATCACAAATTGGAGAGTATTCGATGATGACCAACATATCATCAACTTTATGCATATGGAAGGTGTCTTCCATATGCACCCTGGAAGGTGTCTTCCATATGCATAAAGTTGATG
>SNQJ01S0044394.1:49860-69740 GCA_010110895.2 Picea sitchensis | reverse complement strand
ACAATCATTCCCTTGCTTGGTGGACATAAGGCCACACATGTAATCCATCAATATGGATTTCCAAGGCTTCTCAGGGGTAGAGTGAGGGGTGTATAAGCCTTGATTCTTGATGGTTGGCTTGGTAATGGCACAAGCAGTGGAAGATCTGATATACTTGATAACGTCTTGTCGAAGTTTCAACCAATAAAAATGATATTGGATAGCAACCAATTTTTTCTCCACACAAAAATATCCTTCCACCCAACTATAGTGGGATTCCCAAATTATCTTTGCATGATCAGTTGCAGGAACACAAAGATGGCCTAGATGGCATAACAACCTGTCCTGAATGTGAAAATCGATTACAGTCACGCCTGTACTCAAGAGCTAATAGGTGGTGGAGAATTATGGATCTTCTTGAGAAAATTAGGGCCATTCATATGCCTCATGTCCACAGGAATGGAGCATAGTAGTGAGTGTAGCGATGGGAGGTTGACTAACAAATTCAACAACATGATTTTTTCTCCCTTTATTATACTTGATGTTGAGATGGACTTGTTGTAGGTAGGTGGACCACTTCTAATGGCGGTCATTCTGTAAATTCCCCTGTGTCTATATGAACTGTAGAGGCTTTTGATCGCTGTGGATGATCATATCCTTTCCCAAAATATAATTTTTCCATTGATGACAATATTGTACAATGGAATACATTTCCTTGTCATAGGTGGCATATTTTCGGACAATATTTGAGATTTTCTCACTATGGTATGCCACTGGATGACTCTGTTGAGTGAGAATTATTCCTGCAACATAGTTAGATGCATCGGTCTCACTCTCAATTGGTTGTTGTAGATCATACAATGATAGTACTAGAGTTGAGCACAAGTTATGATTCATATCATCAAATGCATGTTGTTGTTCCTTCCCCCACACAAATGTTTCCCTGCCACCACCCTTGGTCATGTGGATGACACCCCATGCAATATGGGATAATCCCAACATGAACCGTCGGTAGAAATTGGCCATTCCCAAGAAGATTCGAAGCTCATTTAGTGTGGTCGCAGATGGGAAGTCATGGATGAATAGGATCTTATAGGGATCGACATGTAACCTATTCTCATCAACAATGTATCCCAATTACTGGACCATGTTTGTGCCAACAGAACATTTTTCCAAGTTGGAATATAGCTTGTGCTGCCACACAATGCTCAAAACCTGTTAAATATGTTGCACGTGCTCCTCCCAAGGTCTGTTGAATATGAGGATGTGATCCAAATATACCACCACAAAAGAGTTCATGAAGGGTCTCAATACATCATAAATAAACCTCATAAAAGTGTCTAGTGCATTTGTTATGCCAAATGGCATTACCAACCATTTGAAGAGACCTTATTTCTATTTGAAAGATATATTCCACAAATCCGTTGATTCAATGGGAACCTGGTGGTAGCCAGACTTAAGGTAGATCTTGTTGAATAAATTTTCCCCCTTGAGTTGTTCATTAAGGTCATCAATCCTAGGAATTGGGTAACAATTTCTAACTCTGAGTTTGTTTAATGCTTTGTAGTCAATGCAGAGTCACCATGTCTTGTCCTTCTTCTACACCAGTACAATTGGGCTTCTGCAAGGGGAGGCATTGGGTTTGATGTGCCCCTTTTGAATAATCTATTGGATGTGATGCTTATTTTTTCATTTTACACCAGTGAGAGATAATATCATGGTCCATTAGACATAGGTGCATCAAGAGTTAGATCAATTGAATGCTTGACTTGGTAGTGCATTGGTACCTTGATGGGTGAGGATGCGATGTCTTTATGCTCTTCGACGATCCCATACACTTTCTTCTTCTACAAAGAGATTCTCTGTGTAGAGGCCATGGATGTGGTGAGGACCTTCTTCTTACTATGAGAACGAATCACAAAGAAGACAAACTTCTCAGTCTCTAAAATTACCATACTTCAGTTCTTAGAAGAGATTAAAGAAATGGTGGTAGGTGGCGGTACCTCTGGTATCCTGTACAATTGTCTATCCAAATTAATAATAACACTAACGCGTCTAGACTCATACATATCATGACACTTCCAGAAATATGTTTTTCCTTAAAGAACATCACAAAATTTTAGGGGAAAAATATCACACAATACCTCAGTTTTGAAGGGATTAATGTCGTAGGGTAGACAATACTATTGGCTGGCACACAAATCTCTTCCTTGGCAAAGCCAACCAATGGTGTAGGGTTGTGGGAGAGGTGTCGTTAGCATGTCTAACTGCTTGACGAACTCTATTGAGATCAGGTTCTTCTGACTGTTCTTATCGACAATGAAATGAAGTGGAGCCCCCTTTACCCACATCTGTGAGAACAGAGGCATTACCCCTCCTCTGGTTCTCTAGGTTTGTTTAGCTCGTTCCTATATTAAGTGGAATAATATAGTAAAAAACATTGTACATCATAAAAAAATTGCTAAGTATCATACATAATATACAGGTCCATGATCAAGTATATCATAAATGTAAAAAACATACAAGTTTAAAGAAGTCTCGATATCATCTCAATGTCACTACTAAAGGAACAATATATACTGCATGATAATAATAATGGGCTTATGAACATGCCAATAACCATAATAAAGAATATAAACAAGAAGAGTCTATTGTGGATGAATGAGTTACATATGTAGAGGTCTATGATGTTCATGCACATACATAAATATAAATGTATTGTATTTAGTCACTAATTTGAAAATTGAATGGTCCATAAATTAATACAATCCTTTATGATATCACCACTATTTAACACTCAAATGATTTCATCATTGTATGATTTGGTGAACCTATCCTCTACATCCTTAACAATTTGGTCCTTTTAGTTGAACCAAGTAACAACACTATGGATACAATACATTTGATCACTTCTATTTATAAAATCCCTTTTCAATTGGGTTATAATGCCACACTACATTTGGATCCTCACACTCATTCTTAGCCACAACATGGATAACCTTTTGATACATAGTAGTTATGAATCTACACCCTTGCATTATTATGAAATGAATAATATAATACAAAATAAATATAATATCATTAAAACATTGATGAAATATGAAAACATAAATTGAACTAATTTTAACAACACCCATTTCTTCAACTATTTGTTAAGTCCTAAACAAAGCCCCATGTTATAAATAAATCCCCTTATTAATCCCTAGATATTAAATTATTACATTTCTTGTGTTATATTTATATGTAGGCTATAACCCTTCATTGCATCCTTTAATTAAAAGTGTACCCTTTGTCTACTATATGTAAATTAATGAGACCTAGTCTTAGGATCATCTTATCTCATCTCATATTTTTCTATGAACTAGATATAATGTACAGAGAGGTTTTTCCTTGAAAGTGGACTATATTCACTCACTTTTGGTCAATTTTAAGATGTTGAATCATAAGATTTAGCATCAAAGCATTGATCTTTGAATTTTTCTTCTTCAATCAAGTCATCTTGGGATTTTCTCTATAACATTTTTATGGACCACCACAAATAAAGAAAATTGGAGGTCACATAGAAGACATATCAATGTACCTAGGGAAAGCATTTCAAGTTCTGTTTTGTTATACTTTCTGAGATATACATTTTGGAAGATAGGTTTTTTTCTTCATATTGAATTCAATTTTAAAATTCATCTTCGAATTTTCACTATAACTTATTTTCTGGGAGGTTTTAGACAATAATGTTATTTTTGAGACTTCAGAGACAACTCATGTTATAGGTGGTAATTTTTTTTTATTATGGTTCACTATACCTATCTTAACTTAGACTACACTAGCCTAACCTAGTATTTTCTACCTTAAACCCAGTCTTACCTAGCCTAACCTAGCCTAGCCTAGCCTAGTATAACCTAAGATAACTTAGCCTACCCTAACCCTGCATAACCTATTCTAACCTAAGATAACTTAACATACCCTAACCTTGTGTAACATATCCTAACCCACCGAACCTAACCTAACTTACCCTATCCTATCCTAGCCTATCTTAATAACATACCCTATCCTACACTAGTGTAACCTACTCTATCCCACCCTAGTCTATGCTAGCCTACCATATACTACCTTAATTTACCCTAACCTACCCTACTTTACCCTAGCTTAGCCAACATTACACTAGCCTAAGCATGACCTAACCTTGTTTATCTTAACCTACCTAAACTTCGCCTAGCTCGACCTATCTAACCTACTCTCACTAAGGCTATCCTATCTTGGCCTAGCCTAACCCAACCCTACCCTAAATTATCATCTTGTACCCTATTCTACCTTAACCTACCTTAGCCTAACCTATCTTAGACCAACCTAATCTATTTGATCCTAGCTTATCCTAAAAAAAACCTACCCTACCCTAACCCAACCCAACCCTACCCTAAATGAGCTTAACTTAGCCTACCCTAACTTAACTCAACCTATACCAACACATATTGGACTATTTTGGGCTAACTTAGCATAGCCTAGCTTAGTATAGAATACTTTAACCTAACTTACCTTAACATATTATATTTATCCTACCATAACCTATCCTATATTATCCTAACCTTACCTTACAATAACCTTTCCATGCCCAACCTAAACTACTCTAAATAAACTAGAATTACATAACCTATCTTAACCTACCCTACCTTACCATAATTAGAGCATACAACACTTAATTACATATATAATTCATGACCGGAAGAACAAATAAGAACAAAGAAATCCCTACATCAATTATTTTCTCAATTCTTCGGGGTTTGGTAGTTATTTTTCTTTCACTCCTAGATCAAAGGATTTCGTATCGAATATTAAGAGGATTTATCTTGTATTGTGATTGGATTACCCCTCATCAAAAGAGTCAACTCTATAATAGTGACCGCTAGATCCTTCCAACATCCTCACCGGAAGTTCAACCTAACCTTGGAGTAAGGAAAGTAAACCTTAGAGTAAAGAAGGTAAACCTTGGAGTAAGTCATAAGTAAGATAACCTATATAAATACTCGATAATCTTCCTCGATAAGATTGTTGACATTCATATTGGCATAACCAAGATGATTTCATGTTCCTTTAATGTACTTAAACCCCAAATGGACAACATATCATACTACATAAATATTTTTCTTCTCGGAAGTTAGATATTATGATGCACCGCTGCATTACCCTATATCTCCAATGATCTTACTACTTTACTTATCCAAGAACCCAAAAATTTCAGAAAGGAAATTAGCATCATAGAATCAAGCATTGCCCATGAAAAATTGAAGAAAGGGGAGGAAATTTTGTACTAACCTCTAAATCTTAGATCCACGAAAGATCTTTGAATTCAAACAAGAATCGACTTTTAAATAGAATTTAAATCCAGATCGTCTGCTTTTAACCTATTTTCTAGAATTTTGGCCTTATGAAATCCCCGAATCCCTCTCTCTGAAGAAAAACTTCGGGGACTTGGACGCTCTTAAGGTTGGAACCACTCTTTTCAGAATCCAAATAATCAGCCTGAACAACATCTCTTCCACTCATGACAACATTTATTATCTCTCGCTGGTTTACACGATACGTAGAAATGACAAACACACTTGATCGAATATCATTAGTCTCCTAAAGAGGGCCTGGTTTCGCCATGTTTGGCAGCCAAAACATCTACCAGAAGCGTGAGGATCACCGCAGCCATGGCCTGCTTTCTAAACCCTTGTGATTTCAGCTCCTGAATAACAGCCTTAGCAGACTAAGAAAACGAAGGAGGCAACAAACTAGAACGTCGAGCCGAGGAAAGAGGTGAGGTTAGGTTTTGGTATTGAGAGCCAGAGGCCGGGCACGTGGGCCTCATGCCAGAAGCCCGACCTTAAATGCTGCCAGCGAATTCCACGAAGTTTTTTTATATATTAATGTTTAGTTAATAATTTATTTAAAAGTATTAATATGCCGTTTGAATAATTAAATTTCCTTTTTTTTTATTTTGATTAAATTTTAGTTTAATAATTTATGTAAAGGTGTTAATACACTAGTGTAAATTTATTCCTTTTATTTTGACGTTCCTTTAGTTTAATAGTTTATTTAAAGGTATTAATACGCCAGTGTAAATTTAAATTATTTAATATATATATATATATATATATATATATATATATATATATATATATATATATATATATATATAATTAAGATGAGTTTTAATTTAAATAATTTAATAATATAGAGCTAAGAGAAATTTTATGGAGTCCACGGGGATCAAACCTCGGACCTCCCCACCAGTCAAGTCTTTACAAAGTCCACCCTACCAATGCACCATGCGATGTGACTTTTACAAATAATTTCACATATAAATACTTTAATTGTCATACCCAAGACCACCCACCAAGTGAAGGGTCTTAAGAAGAACACTAATGCCGAAAGGTACATAGCGCTGGTGAACGTCGAAACATGGCTGGCAGTTATGGATAAGTATTTAGATGCCACGGTTTAATCCTATTTTATCATTAATCGTGGTAATTATATAACCTTACAGCATTTTTTTATATGATTAGGTAAATGTTAAAAAGTAAACATGTTAACGGATGCCTTGATAAATGCAAGAAAGTTATGAACAATAAATTGGACCCATTGATTTTGGAGGACGACTAAGAATATGCCAGCATCTTCAATGCATAGCTATCAGATCAGGGTTTAAGGTTAAATAAGATTAAAAGAGCATTAATTGTGCCCATTGTCAATATGTGTATGCATATCAACGTAAAATAATAAACATAAGGTCGGAAGTCACTTTAATCAAGTTGTAAGAGGAAAGTTAAAATGGCTTAGACTAGGACAAGCGGGAAGGAGGTGGCATATGCACTAGGAGAGTAAGCATAGGAAGTGGCGAGTAAGGCACAAAGCTAGCGTAGCTACAGGGCAAGGGAACCAATAGTCCTTTTCGTAGGGGAGAAGAAATCAAGCTTATATTCTTAATCCTAACCCTAACCTAGCCAATCCCCTAATGGAGTAATGTCTGTTTACAAACAAGTAAAGAAAACTTATGCCTAGCCCTATTTATAGTTTGAGTAGCACCAATTTGAAACATCCTGGAACTCACCCTGACAAATTTGGTTGATGCAGGTCAAAGAATATAGGATGTTCAAGACTCGAGGGAATCAAGGAAGGGAAGCATCATCGCAAACACCACCAACACTGCCAATGCCACCACCACCATCACCCGAACTAGCCCTCATACTGCGCTCATTGGAAGCCATCAACGAGACTTTAAAGGGGCGACAACCGGCAGGGACTGAAGTGGAACCCCCATCATCTGGAATGGGTAATCAAGAAGCGTCAAGGGATTCAGGGGGAGGACCTCCACCTGAAGACATCACGTGAGAATTGTAGAAGATCAAACTTCCAGATTTTGTCGTGGGTCGCGCCAGTGAACGCGCGGAAGCATGGTTGGAAGGCATGACAAGGTGTTTTTCCTTAAGGGACTATGCATGCAACTCAAAGGCAAAGATCTCCACTTTTTAGTTAAGAGATAGTGCCTTGAACTGGTGGGGAAACCTAGAGAGACAACTGCATCTTACCCCAGACACAGTATCTTGGGAACTTTTCGAGGAGAGGTTCATTTTTAACACATTGTTTACCTTTACTTCAATAAATTGAAAACAAATGTAGTTAAATAACACTACTTTTGAATATTTATAAAAAACCATACACATTTTATAGCCATATATCATAAAAAACCTATACATTTTGGTACATATTCTTTAAAATAACGTGTGGAAAAAATCATTTTTATGGACATAATTGAACAAAAAAAGTCTAAATTTTATAAAAAAATAACATTTTCTTTCATATTTGTACACATTTGAAGTAAAAAAATGAAGACATTTAATAAATTTTTCCAATGTATGGTGATTCACATACAAATAAAATGAAAAAAGAAACAATAAAAGGATTCATCACAAAACAAAAATAGATACATCTTTATTCTTATTTTCAAATATGAAAGTCAAATCATTACAGTTATAATTCATAAAAACAATTCAAAATTGAACATCATATTCACATATATCTTTAAACTAATCAACAATATCATATATCCCAAATTCATCATTTTCAAGAGACACATTATCATCTTCTTCGACGTCATTTTGTGCTTCCATTGTGTCATTTTGTTCTTCAATTGGTTCTTTGATATTTGCAAGTTTTCCAAAGTGATCCTTTCCAATCATTCCTCCTAATGGAATTTGAGGTTCCTTTGAAAAATTTTCCATCTTTGATTCACTTAAATCTCCTTTCCTCAAGCCAACTTCTTGCATTTCATCTGGAAGATATGGTATAGCATTAATTCTTTGTTGAATAAAACTGCACTGCATTGGGTCACTTTCAATGGCTATGTAATTCTCTCCTTTCTTTAGGAAACGTGCTAATGTTGTACCTAATCACAAAATACAAAATAAATAATGAATTTAGATACTGTAAAAATACATAAATTAAAAACAATATAATATTGAAGTATGATTTCATAAATATTAGATCATAATTCTTATCTGAACCCGAGAACAAATCCAAAACCCAATCTCCTTCATTTGAAAATTTATCTATAAGATAATTAATTAATTCTTGTGTTTTTTGATAAATGTTAACCATCTCTCCTTTCAAATATTTTTCCTCATATGTTATCTCTCTAACCACAACATTGTATACCAATATACTACTAGGAGTCTCTCCATCATTTGCATTGACAATAATAGAATTATAAGAATCATCTTTTGTCTAGGTTGCAAGATGTATGTAATGCCCATATATTTTTAAACATCATTAAGTCTCATAAACATTTTATGAAATATACTGAAACAATAACTTTCAAGCATAATATTGATTTTTGTAACAGAAACTTTAGTAGCTTAGATTTATCATTAAATACTGAATTCATGGAAGAAAGAAATAAATACATAACTTGACAAAGTACCTGGTTCTGATGCTAATTTATGTTGCCTGCTGCCTTGCTGCACAGTCCAGTCCTACCACAGGCACAAAAAATAACTGCCCAAAACTAATATCCACCCTGCCAACTAGGAAAACGACCTAGCCCCATGATATCTACGGATATCCTGGCCCCCGTGCCCAAAACCTCCAGCAACTCAGTGCCTCCCCTGATCAAAAGACACAGTCCAGAACACTCTGTTCCTTGCTCATAGCAAGCCAATAGTCCACAAAATATCACAGGCTCACAGCCAAACACAGATCACAGCATCCATTTCGTCCCCTCCCGTTCAATGGTGCGCACATCCCCCTCTTCCCGTCTCTTATTCCTCCCGACCGACTCACGTCTTTACTCCATAACCACCCCCGTCCTCCGTCCTCCGTTCCTTCATTAATATTTTTATCCTCTCGGGATTTCTGGGATTCTCACCCTGCATACGCCACCCTCTGCAGCATACACAGTCCCTATTATCTCATTTTTATTTATCTCTTAAATTTATGTCACAAGTCATTAAATGTAATCTTCAGTTTGATTATTACTTAATTAATCACACTTTTTTCCTTTAATTAATTTTGCTTTGTAATATTTAATCCTTTATTCAATTGGGGTCGTTACATACACCCACCCTTCAAGAAACTTCATCCCGAAGTTAAGGTATCTAATGTTACAAGTGAAATAGGCATGGTTCATACATTCACAGTAAGTAGCTGACAATATCAGTATGTAAATTAAGAAGTCCATAAATACTAATGTCTATGTACAAGGAATGCATGTGTAGCTAGTACATGCAAACCTTGTGCATGTACTAATAATGAAACTGTCATTCTTTAATAATTTATGTATGCATTCAATTCAGTCAGCAAGACTAGTCTTTCATAAAAGACAACAATCATTAATTGTTAAAGAAATTCTTTAATCACAATTATCCGGTTTAATAATTTATTTTAAACAACTGTGGTTTAGTTACATCATAATGAATATTCATATATACACATTTTCTTGCATCAACTCCCACCACATGACAGATCCACATAAAGTCTCAACTATCTACTCATCCTTCCTTCCTAAACTACTTCCAACTCCATTCCTATCCGTCCTCTGCTAGACTATCTTGGAGCGTTAGCTATACTGACCTAACTCCAAATAGAACTCATAAGTGGAAGTGTCGCTCACTCGACCAAGCTTCCCTAGAAGGCAACTGACAATCATCATCACACAACCTGGGGAGCGTGAACTAGCACCGTTATCCCATGACTTCAGGTTTCGGAGGATACACGGTGGGAAACACCTCCACCCCTCCTAGCAGAACCAGGGTCAACACCCTACAATGGAACACACAGGGGCACTGTGTTGCTAGAGGTTTTGTCATCGTTTATTTAGTTTTGGGCAGTGTTAGTACCAAAATCATAGCATAATCATGCACTAGTCCACATATCACAGTAATGCATCCAAATCAATATAATTTCACACACATTATTCATACCATATTGTTTCTCGATTAGTGGTCCCATTATCCACTTTCATCATCATTATTTCTTGGCTATTTCATAGCCCATAACCTGCAGATTAGTCTGCAACACAACTCATACATATCTATGCATTATCATCATATAATTGCATACTATCATGATTTCAATTTGGGTATCCTCGTACCAATACATTTACATCAAAGTTTTCCAATCTGAATTAGATTCACAATATTCCCTAATTCATACTTTTTACGCATTCAAAAGATTATCATTTACCAAAATAGATTTCGTCGTATCCAACTTCATTCTAATGGTATTTAAACATTCAACAATTTCTCTTTCTCACAATATGGCTCATCATATACTTCATCATCAATAGAATTTAGACATTCATAAAGTTCACATTCACAAAAATAGATCGCATTGCATGCATCATCATCAACAACATCTAAAAATTCATAAGGTTCATATCCACATAAAAGTTCATAAATTTTATGGTTTAAGTGTATCTCTTAATAGTTTCACTGTGACTAGAAAATAAGGTGTATAGCCTCAGGTAATCCTGGTTGTCTAAGTCAAAAGGTGGTGTTACATACACCCCACCTTCGAGAAACATGTTCTCTAAGTGGTCAAAATAGCGAGGGATAGTCCCGCCGTAGTGTCTCGGCGTCTTCCCAAGTAGCAGATACTGGACTATACTTGTCCCACTGGACCCCCTTTCCCTTCGGCCCGAAGAGCCGAAATTCTCTTCAATTCCCTTATCGGGACTTTACCTTTCCCGACATTCATAAATTTTAATACAGGATACGAAAACTTGACGTTTACTCACTGTTTTTTTTTTTTTTTTTTTTTTTTTTTACACAATTTTTTTTTCTCATTTCGCGTGTATCAACCTTTCATTGTTGAAATTTCCTTGTTGCACCTTCCTTCTCTTGACGGATAACTACCTATATATTCCAATACCTAGTCGATTCCTTTGATCATGAGTTCCCCCGTAAATAGTCTATCTTTCTTGGCTACCTTCATTTCTTCGATACACAAACTTTATGCATAATTCACTTCATCAACTTTATATGTTTACATATTCCAATTTTTGGTCTTCTTCCAACACAACAACCATTGTTTAGAATTTTAAATTTTACCTTTCTAAATGGAACCAAATCAATTGTATGAGTTTGGAGATAGAAATTTCTTGATCAGGCATCATGTGATACAAATATTCACCTTAAAAATCATGTCTCGAGGTGCCCATATTTACCAACGCATAGAACATGGGTTCAAATCGGATTTTATTTAGTAATCAACACAAAATTTACCCATATTTGATGTAGTCAATGTATAAAAGATATTCGTTATTGTAAGTTTCCCAGTTATCACTTTACAACTCACAAGCCCCTCTCAAATTTATTCATCTTAAACCATAACATCACTTCTGACTCATAATTTTCAATACATCTCCACTCAACCAAACTCAAGAATTTATACTCATGTCTTGAGTGCTTCTATGAGTTGCTTCGATTTCCCTTTCACAACTTCCAAATTGGACTCCACATCCATTACTGCGTGTTGAGTCATATTCATACTGAATTAATGGTCAACACTTTAATCTCGCCCATCAAGTTTGACATGGATTTTCACTCCTCACATCATTCTATATCCAATGCATTCTCGATTTACAGTTTTACCAACACTTCTATTTTCTCGCTATACTATTTGGAAATCTTAACATAGTGCCTAAACTTATCCTCTTATGATACAAAAATGTCAACGAGAGTGGCAATAATGTTTCAAAATTTCAATGTATCCCCACTTAGAGAAAACACAATATTTATTAGCATGTCTCAAGGATTTCATATATCCCTTCAATTCCTTATTCTGTATTTCTAAGTTGGATTCCATATTTAATTGTTCGTAGGAACCCCAATCTCACCACTCAAGTTTAACTTTATTCTTCCACACTATCTCCTAGTAACTCTTCACAAATTCAAATGCATCTGTACATATTTAAATTTTAAATATCAATCTTTGATCATCATAATCCTTTTCAGTCTTTCGTCCTTCAAACTCTCCACAACAATATCACGATAGCCGCGATGCTCCACAAATCTTCCATTATTTAGACTTTATCGATACTTTCAATTCCCGATTTATGATGAACGCCTTTCCTCTAAGCATTGGCCTCTTCCAACTATGCAACATCCCATATGACCGCTCCCCATGCGATCGTAGCCTTATCCCTCTATCGGGGTTTCCAGTTCAAATTTCCCGATGAGTTCTCCTTTGTCTTTAGCCTTCTTCGCTAGACTCTTTCCATAGGACCACCGTCCATGACCGTGATCAACCTACTATCAGGAATATTCCCATCGGGAAATCGGCACTGGTGTTGTCGTGAATCGCCTACCTCATGAATCCCCGAATCCTGAACTCCGATGCACGTGTGAACTCTCTCCTCCACGTCACCGCTTCTCTGTCGCTCTGTCAGGTATCGCGAAATCGTGATTCCTATTGCAATGATTCCCTTGCATGCGGAAATCCTGAAATGCCGAACCCCGAACTCTTCAGGATCCTTGGACACGCGTCCTTCAGATTAACGGCTCTGATCACGTCGGGAAATCGCGGATCGCGATTCCTATATGCAAGAGTTTCTTGCCTTTGGAAAACCCGATGCTCCAAATGTTGACTCGTCCAGATCTCCTCACGCGTGTCCGCCCTAAGATCTACGACTGTAATTTCTTCGGGGTTTCGAGACTCGAGAGGTCTCGAATTTCTAACTCCTAAAACCCCGATGCCTCCAATAGAAATTAAACCCTGTGTAACTTCTGTCCAATCAGACAGTTGTCTGGATTTCAAGGATCTTCTCCACGAGATCTTGACCGTCAACCTCTTTCTCCCGGCGATTTACGAAGAAATCACGCTGTTAATAATTAAAACCTTTTGATCTGCACCTAGCTTATTTCGATTTCTCATCATTTTGAAAATTTCTAAGGGTTTAGATTCCTTTGGGGTCACCACCTTCTCAAACTCGTCAAGAACAACAAGCACATCTCGGCGAAGCTGTTCTTCAGAAACATCGATGAAATCTTAGCTCTTCTGGCCTGACTGCGAACCAACTCAATTTTCTCCTTAACCTCTTCTGAGACATCCTACAATCTCAAGGAAAGTACATCCAATGCAGTGTCCATGTCATGCGTTAGAACATAAAATTTATTTGATATTTCTTTGGTTTGCATGACTAACAAATCACAACTTCCATAGCCACTACAGTCCTCCAGCAAACAAAATCATAGACAAGACCTTAATTTTTCGCGTAATGCGGATTGCATTTCTCCTTTGACACCCTCTAGGCTTCTCACGACGTATTATTTGTTTGGAAAAAGAAATCAAAACTTATAATAGGGATACAACAGAAATATCCACTATAGGTACAAATACGGGACCTCTTAAAGCCCGCCTTTTCCTAAGTAGCCATATATTAGCCGACCCTAATTGAATAAAGGATTAAAGATTACAAAGCAAAATTAATTAAAGGAAATAAGTGTGATTAATTAAGTAATAATCAAACTGAAGATTACATTTAATGACTTGTGACATAAATTTAAGAGATAAATAAAAATGAGATAATAGGGATTGCGTATGCTGTAGAGGGTGGCGTATGCAGGGTGAGAAGCCTAGAAATCCCGAGAGGATAAAAATATTAATGAAGGAACGAAGGACGGAGGACGGGGGTGGTTGTGGAGTAAAGACGTGAGTCGGTCGGGAGGAATAAGGGCCGGGAAGAGGGGGATGTGCGCACCATTGAACAGGAGGGGATGAAATGGATGCTATGATCTTTGTTTGGCTGTGAGCTTGTGATATTTTGTGGACTGTTGGCTTGCTGTGAGCAAGGAACAGAGTGTTCTGGACTGTGTCTTTTGATCAGGGGAGGCACTGAGTTGTTGGAGGTTTTGGGCACGGGGCCCAGGATATCCGTAGATATCCTGGAGCTAGGTCATTTTCCTAGTTGGTAGGGTGGATATTAGTTTTGGGAAGTTATTTTCTGTGCCTGTGGAAGGACTGGACTGTGCAGCAAGGAAGCAAGGCAGCAGGCAACATAAATTAGCATCAGAACCAGGTACTTTGTCAAGTTATGTATTTATTTCTTTCTGCCATGAATTCAGTATTTAATGATAAATCTAAGCTACTAAAGTTTCTATTACAAAAATCAATATTATGCTTGAAAGTTATCATTTCAGTTTATTTCATAAAATGTTTATGATACTTAATGATGTTTAAAAATATATGGGCATTACATATGGTATCAGAGCGTCTTAGTTCGAAATCTGGAGCCTAAGGGCCGAAACCCAGAGTGTTAACTCTAGCCACGTTTCAACTATAAGCAAAACATGTTCAGTTTGATTTGTTATGACCGAAACAGTAACGAAAATGCACTTAGGATAATACTCCTACGTGAAACCCAGGCAAATAAGCTCATATATCACAAGCAACAGTTTTAGGTAGAACCCTGTAACTAGATCATATATGGTCACTACAGTTGTAGTCTGAACATTCGAAGGAATCCCTTTAAAATAGTGGTAGCAAACCGGATAATGGGAGGGATCACCTTCCACAAAATGACTATCCTTAAAACGACAGGAATAAATCTATTTAACACGAGAAACAGAGATGATAACTTAGTTTTACTTTGAGGATTACTTATCAACGAAGTTTAGGGTAGAATAGACACCTGAAATCGACGAAAATATTGAAGGAAAACTTCTATTGAAGGCTTGAAGAGTGGAAAATTTAATATCTACATGAAAAACACTAAGTAAAATGTAAGCAAATAATTGCAAGACCTGGGAACGGGCTTTTACACAAAAGAATGAATGTGAGTCGTCGGATCTCACCTAGAAATCCCGTTAGCCATTAGATTTAGACAAGTTGCACGAGGTTTAAGCCCTAGCGTGCATAGGATGAGTCATCGAGGTTTTGCGAAATCCCGAGAACGGATCCTAGCCGTTGATCTCGGCAGGACACGTGTCAGCGTCTGAGAGGCGTCAGGAGTTTACCATCGGAGATTAGGAGGAGTATAGAACTGTTATGTATTGAAATCGCGATATGTGATTTCTCGATCAGAACTGGACCGTCCATTGTGCAGGACACGTGTCAGTAGATCTCGCAGAGTCGGAGATCGGCATATCAGGGTTTCCGGAGTCATGAAACTCTCGTGCAATGAAATTGCGATCCGCGATTTCCCGATATGATCGGAGCCGTTCCATTTGAGGGACTCGTGTCGCAGATCTGGAGAAAGTCGGGGATCGGAAATCCCGTAGACATAGGCACATGGGTATCGAAATCCCGAAACCGCGAGAAGCGATCTGGACCGTCCATTTGGAAGGACACGTGGCAGAGATCGCGTGAGAGTCGGGATACTGATCATCGGGAAATCAGAGTTCTCGAGGTCGTGAGAACTGGGACATCGAACGTCCCGAAAGCCGAGAGTCAATCCAAACTGTCCATCTACAAGGACAGGTGGCAAAGGATCGAATGCCGTCGGAGTTTTGCTCATCGGAGATTCCAGAGACATAAGACTTGTGTAGGTTGAAATTGCGATACGCGATTTCCCGATCGGATCTGGACCATCCATTGTGCGTGACACATGGCAAAGGATCCCGAAGAGTCGTGGATCGGGAAATCGGGGTTTTCAAAGACAAAGAAACCTTGTAGTTGGGAATCACGACCCGCGATATCCCGATGGTGACGTAAGCGTTGTGGAAACCCAGAGTCGGGGTGGAGGACACGTGTTGCGTGACCACCGGATCGGGGTTTTGGTCATCAGGGTATAGGTTAGTGAAGGTTCCTAGCCTTGTAAAGTAGAGAACCCCGAGAGTCGATCTGAACCATCCATCATTTGGGACGCGTGTCAGCACCCTGGAGGGAGTCGGGAATCGGGGAATCGAAATTATCGAGCACACACAAATCTTGTCACACGGAATCGTGATCCCTGATTTCCCGACAAGATCTGAACCGTTCATTTTGGAGGACACGTGTCAGTAGATCTCGAGGAGTCAGAGATATGCGCCATCGGAGAAAATCTCGACAGGAGAATTGTGTGAGCCACAAGTGGGACTAGTGGAGGATAGGTGTCAGCAACCTGGGCAGAGTCGGGATATCGACGTTCGTGAAATCGAGAGTCAATAGGTCGAGGAAATTGGAGGATCAAAAACCCTGAAATAGTGGGAACGATCTAGACCATCCGTTTGAAGAGACACGTGGCGGAGATCCGAAGAAAACTGGGAATCGGGATATCGGGATTTTTGAGGGAAAGGAATACTCGCATGATGGAATTGCGATACGCGATTTCCCAATGGGTCAAAGGATAGCGGGGCCCATGGTAGACAGGTGTCATCGGATATCAGGATATCGCGAGTTTCGTGGACAAGGTGTCCATGCACTACGAAATTGTGAACCCCGAAAGCCGATATAATTAACCTAACTCGTAAACCTTCGATGAAAAGGATTAATTAACGGATGTTTAATTAAGGCTTAATCACATCATGAAATCAGAGATCGGGGTTCCGGGATTCAAGTTACATCGATTCTTGGATTGCAGGAAATCTCGAATCCCGATTTCATAAATAGTTAACTCATAAAAGTTAAGTTATAACCCGCTTTAAATGAAGATTTACGGGGAAGGTGGAAAAATTGTATTCTATTCATTTGACAAAGGGTAAACGCTAGAAGGCATTACGAAACGTTGAATTGATGAAAATTCTAGCATGAGAAGGACCGAAACCCCGATGGGGAGCCATAAGGCAATGGTCACATAGGTGTAGGTCACATGGACCTCGACGTAGCCGAAAGGGATAACACACAAGGAATAGGTGCATCGGGATATCGGGAATTTCGTGGACGCGGGATTCATGTAATAAGATATTGCGACACCCGAAACCCCGATAAGGGACAAGGTTGTGGCCTTGTGGTACAATGGTCATATGAACCAAGAATCTAGCCTGAAGGGCTGATGCACAAGTAACATATCGGAGAATCGGTAATCGGGAGTCTGTGAGGACAGAGGTTCGTGACCACGGAAGTCGCGAAATCCCGAATCCCGACAGGAATTAGGACTACGGTCACGTAGGACAGGGTCACATGGACCAAAGAATAACCCAAAGGAGGGATAAATCTAGAAGATAGCGCTTCTTCATACCGGAGATCGGGAATCTGTGAAGGCAGGAGACTCTCAGCATCGAGCATAGGAAACCCCGAAACCCAAAATTTAAATGGGAATTTTTACAGTTGGGAGCCAAACGTCGTGAGCAATACAGAAGACAAGGTATATACATCTAACTACATGCATATGCATAGAAGAATGAAATTATAATTATAAATGAATTAAATTAATGGCAGAATACCAAAATTGGTACAGAGCGGGAGTTATAGGTAAATCATTTTGTTCGACAAATAAATTACAATTAATTACCCTAGCGTAAGGAAGGTTTATACAAAATCATGACTCAATTAGCTCAACATTCTCCATGAAGTACTGAAATATGCACCATAGGCGGAATGAATCATACCTCTTACTGTAGCTGAGGACGAGCTCCGCAAAATGTACAGACAAGGAATAGGCTCCCAACAATTCAAAGGGACTGGACTCCGGGTCCTGCATCTTATCAGGGGCCATATCAAAATACTCTGTTTCTGCAAGACGAACTGGTAAAGTGCTCAGAACTACGTTGTGAAGGTGAACCATGGCGGGAGAATTCTGAAAACCTCAGAGCAGAGTAGAGGCGGATCTGTGGTGAACAAAGACTGATGCGAGGAAAGACCCAACAAGGGATAAAGTGGGACAGAGGAAGAACGCGTAGAGAGTTGAAAGATTGACAGGTGTAGAAATTGGGGATTAGATATGAGGGAGCTTATGAAAGCTAGACGAGCACATGAAACCCATGCGTGCTCGAACCCTTGGGTGTACATTCAATTATTATATATATACAATAGAAAGTGTTAAAATAATTTAAAGTAAATCAATTAATTTAGTATAAATAATTTATATAAATAAGATTAAGAAGAAGGAGTCGGATATTTGAGTTCTCGGCTGGAAAATATTTCAATGTTCTTTATTTGCCGTGAATTTTAAGACCTTAAGCTAAAAGAAGAAAAGATTTGAAGGCCAAAGCTGTAAATATTGCAGCGTTCTTAATGAAATCCTAAGGTTGAGGGAATAAAAGATTTAAAAACCGACGTTGAAAATATTAGAGTAATCTTTTGTGTATATGTATTTATGGTGGACGACATCTTGGAAGGAGAGAGAGGAAATCCGAAGAACTACAGGAGAGTCTGCAAACTATTAGAGAGTTGGAATTCAAGTCAAACTGTATGTTTAGCTGTTAAATGGCAGAAATAAATATCAACTATAGCAATTTCACTTTAACTAGGACAATTTCAAGTTAAATTGTAACATTTAGTGTAAAACTGCGTAGTTCAGGTTAACTTCTTGGAATTCTAACCTCTAGGTAACATTGTTGCAATTTAAGATTAAATATCATTATTTGAGGCCAAATTGAGCCAATACCGACTAACTTACAAAATTTCACGTTAAATAGTTGCAATTTAGTTTAAATCGAAGAAATTTAGGTTAAATTGCAATAATGGTTACATTTCGGGGTAAAATTGTACAAATAGCTGGAGTCCAAGATGATCTTTGTTAATATTTATGATTGAAGATAAATTGTATAGTTGTGGGTTAAATAGCATAAATCCAGGATGTCGGCGAATTTAGGGAAACTGTAGGTTTTCAAGGGAAACTGTTAATCGGACTTCAATTCTATCCATTTGGGGTTGGATTCTGGTTTTTTTTTAGTGCGAAAATATATGGGCATTACAATGTATACTCTCACAATCATGTTTAAATGATTCTTTCTTGGAGCTCTGAATATTTGGCTTGTGCCTGTAACATAAATAAGTGAAAATTCAATTAACTTGCGAATTAATAACTTTTTTTTATAATCTTAATTGCTAAACATACACTTTCAATATCTTACCAAATAAATTGCATCCTTGTCTTTTATTTCCCCTTGAAGTTTGATTGTACTAATCCTTGTTGTGTATTTGAATGAAATACTAGAAATCTCCAAAATGGTGATTTTGTAACTTATGTAAATCCCATAAACACTTTACTGAAATCTTGGTAAGTATAAGGCTCGGTATCATATTCAATGTTTGGGATATTATAACCATGAGGGATATCCTCAATAACTAGGGAGTATTCCTTTTTAGTAACAATACTTGCAAGTCTTTCAAAATCACCTATTATCACTTTATATTGAACAATATAGATCCCATTCCAAATGTAGTGATCAAGGGTGTCATCAAGTTGGACATTTTGAACATGTCTCCTTCTTTCTCTTTAAAACTTGGCTTTTTGGATAAAACTTTTGAAAGTTTCAGGTACTCCATCTGCATTCTTCTTTGGCATA
>SNQJ01S0044394.1:0-49850 GCA_010110895.2 Picea sitchensis | reverse complement strand
AATAAATCAACATACTTTATTGAATGCAAAAAAAAATTCTGTCAATATTGTTGAAGAGCTTGAATTTGGAACATCATCCCAAATTTATTCATTCAACATCTTGACCATTTCCTCTTGTATTTTCATATACACCTTGTCACTAAATCAAACAATAATAATGTTAAACTGATATTAAATTCAAAAAATTAATTATCTTGTCCTAACATAAATAAAAATAACTCAACAAACTTACTTTTTAAATTCATCACACATTTCTTCCATTGAAAATTCTCCCAACCTAACATGTGATAATATACTTATGATAATTTTATCATCCTTCACTCTTTGTATTGATCTCCAAGGTGTTATAGTCATATCATCATGAAAATTTATTATGTCAGGACCTATCTTACTTGTGCCACATATCAATGGTTTATCTTTCTTAACTCTTTGATTTTTATACTAACATTTTCCCATAGGGTGAAGATCTCATTTATCAAATACCATACCTATCCAATTCTAAATCCCAATTGAAAATAGTTATGCACAACTCTAAATATATCACTTCCTTTTCGATATTTTTCTCTTGTATTTTCATCATCAAGTGGGAATCCTATTTACATACAACAATGCTTCTGAAACTTAACATCAACATTTGATCTCTCCCTGTGGTATATTTTAGAAAATTCATTGTGGATAAATCTCACCCTTTGAATGAAGATCATAGACATTATGCACTCATTGTCTGTGTTATGATCCCATCCCAGTAAATTTTCTTCTGTATCTATTAAACCAACATAAATTATGCATTTGATTGTCTCAAAAAGAGGATTATTGGGATATTCTTGCATCAATCATCTTCTAGCCTCTGTAGAATGATTTCTGCTAATCACATAATATTTGTAGTCAAAACATTTTGATCTATCAAATTCTTCCCTCGTAGGAACTTCCATTGGGTAAAAAAGAACTAGGTAGTCAACCACATGTGCATATGGATTGTATCTAATCAATGCTTTCAAATTTTGAATATGCAAGTGATGTGGTTTTCTAATTTGATACTTTTCCTGCCCTTTTGTGGGTTTATCAATTTGTTTTACATTCAACTGAAATGTGTGGCCATCATCAACTAAGTTTGTCATCCTCATTCTATTTCAAATGGAATTTTGTGTTGTTTTCATAATACCATCCTCTAGATCAACACTTGGTGTTATTATTTCTCTTCTACCTTTGTAACTTTCACTATAATACTCTGAGATAACGATGGCTTCTTGAACATTATGAACATTTATTTTCTTCCTCTTATGATTTAAATGTATTTCATCTAAATCAATGATTTCTTCATAATCAATAGGAATAGAATCATCATCAACCATCGCTCTTTTTCATTTATATTGTTTGTTCTTTTTGCGAGAAGGAGTGATGACCTCATTGGGAGAAATCTCAATAAGATCTTAATTTGGAGTTTCCTCATTTTCAAATGTAACCCTCTTAGGATTTCTAGAATGATGATTTGTCTTTCTTCTTTCATGTTCTCCTCTGTCTACTCTTGTAGGTTCAACCTCCATTACTTTATGTTTCTTTCCTTCCTTCTTGTGTCTTTTCAATATGAAATTTGTTGATGACATCCATGATATCATTATCTGTAGAGTAAATCCCCACTAACATATGAGAAATTTGTTCAACAAAATCCTGTAAAAATAAAATATAACATTTTCATGTTCAATAAAATAAAAAAATTACCATGACGCTAAAAATAATAAACGACACAAAAATAGAAATAAAAAACTTACATTACATTTCTCATTGTCATCAACGAAGGATGCACATAATTCTAAAAAACATTCATTCTTGTTATAATTTCTCAATTTGAAACAATATCTAAACTTGATATAAGTTCTCCCTTTCTTGACAAGTGCATAAACAATATTTGTTGTTGTCACCAAACATATATCTCGTAACAAGCCAAGTGCTTGATAATTTCCTTGCACATGTTCTAATTCAGAACAATACAAATATATATGAGCTCCATTGTTTCCTTGCTTGTATTTAAAAATCCAAGAACATTCTTGTTTGTTTTCACCTTCCACATATTTCCACTCTGTAACATTCTTCATTGCCCTTGATAGCGCAGATGTTATGCTATCCTTTTGTTTCCTAACATTGATGGAGGTTCCAGTTGCATTTTTTGATGCCATTATTACAGGTCATGATCTAGATATATTCATAGATAATCTCTTTCCTATCATTTTCCTATATTAAGATAAAAAAAAAATTAGGCCTTTCACATTATAATAAACTAAAAAACAAAACATTGATTATATAAACTAATTTAAAAATAAAAAATAAAAAATTATTACATATTACGACTATGTATTACAAAACAAAACAAAACAAAAGCCTTGGGCTATGTAATATGTAAAAAAAACAAAAAAACATATTACACATGTGTAATATGTAATATATATGCAATATGTAATAGATATTACATATATCTAATATGTAATACATATTACATATATGTAATACATATTACATATATGTAATACATATTACATATTACATATATGTAATATGTATTACATATTACATATTATGTAATAAATATTACATGCATCACCATAGCCCCCATTTCCTAGCCCCGAGCATGCTCAGTGCTTGGCCGTGAGGGCTATGACGATGCCCGACATTGCCCAGACCATGCCTTAGCTGCGGGGGGGAGTGGGGCAGTGCCCAACATCGCCCCAGTCTCCACAGCCAAGCCATGGGCATGCCCGAGGCTTGGTCGTGGGGGCTAGGGTGATGTCATGCATCTCCTTAGCCCCCATGGCCAAGCCCCATGCACAAAGATAATAAAATTTCAATAAAAAACCATAAAAAATCCAAAAAAAAATATTAAAAATTATATCTAAATTTCACTTTTTTTGCATTTTTTCTTTCAAAAAATCTTAAGGATTTTGTTTAGATTTTTTGAAAAAAGTCTCAAATGTTTTAAAAAGTTGGGTATTTTTTAGAAAAAACTAGAAAACATCTAAACAAGTTTAAGGTTTTTTAATTTTCACATAAATGTTTTTATGTGATGTTAAGATAATCTTATCTCGAAGTTTTAGCTTGCTCCAAATCCTAAAACAAATACTGCCGAAGATATAACACAATATAAAAAGATAAAACAAGACTATGTATATATAACAAAGATTATATACATTATTGATAGTATAACGAATGTGGGATAAATAAAAGTTAGGTATATTGTCTACATATATACCTAAAATTATATGGATCATCAATATGTTTAATAAATGTGGGATAAATAAATAAACATGATAAATATTTTATTTAACATGTACATAAGAAAATAAAGGAGTAAAAATTGTTTTTAATAATTTTTTAGGGAAATAAAATAGTGATTTGGAGGTAAAACTTTGAGGGGACATTTTGGAGGAATTTTTAGGAACAAATTTTTGGGGAATATTTTTACAGGGAGATTGCATTAGGGGATAAATTTTGGGGAATATTTTGGGGGGGAGATTTTTGAGGGAAATTATATTTGGAGGGGGACGTTTAGAGGGAAAAGATCATTATGCATGTTATAATAATGTCATAGGGAGGGTGAGCATTTATATCATTCTATGTTCTTAGAGAGAAGGGATGGTTTCATCAGATAAAGAAGATTTTATTTCTGAGACATCAACAAATTGTTCTCATACCTCTTCTGTTGGGACTAGGAAATGCCATAGAAATGCTTGTAATGCAAATGAGGCGTCGTATTTTTCAGCTAGTCATAATTTTGATCATGGTTGAAGGAATTGTATTCAACATGTTCCTCATGAAAGTCCTAAATCAGAGGACTTTGAAGGCATCAATGATGAAGAGGAGGAATATGATGGTGATAAATCTAGTCAGAAGTTTGATAGCAATGAAAATAATCAAAATGTAGGTCAAAGTGAAGACTATGATCAATGTCTAATGATTGGGATGAAAATTTTCCTCCAAGTGAGGAGTTTCAATGTACCGATGAAGATTTCCAAGGCACCAATGAAAATGATGGATAAATTCCCTCAAGTGGAAATTTTAAAAGCAATGAATATGATTATGACAATGGTGGACACTTTTTCCGAGTGGGGAATTTAATGAAAACAATGTTGGTGATTATGAATTTCCTCCTAGTGAGGATTTTGAAGGTACTCATGAAGAGTTTCCTCCAAGTGAGGATTTACGAGGTACGAATGAGGATGAAGAATAATTTCCCACAAGTGGTGATCCTAAAAGTAATGATGACAATTACGACAATGTTGGACAGTCTTTCTCAAATGAGGAATTTAAAACAAACAATGTTGTTGTTGATGATTTCCCCCAAAGTGACGATTTTGAAGGTACCGATGAGGATAATGAAGATTTTTCTCCAAGTGAGGATTTTGAATCTAGTAATGAAGACGATGAAGAATATATTTCAAGTGGAAATTTTCAAAGTAGTGAAGATGATTACACCATTGGTGGTCACTCTTTCCCGAGTGATAAATTAAAAATCAACAATGTTGATGTTGAGTTTCCTCCAAGTGAGGATTTCCAAGATATTGATGAAGGTTTTCAAGGCACTAAGTAAGATGGTGAAAATTTTCATTCAAGTGGGGATTTTGAAAGAAATGAATATGATTATGTCAATAGTGGACACAATGTTGATGATTATTTTCCTCCAAATGATTAGGTTGATGATGTTTTTCTCAAACAATCAGCTGCAAAAAATGAAGGTGATCGACATTCTCTAATTCAGTCTCCTGACAATGTTTTTCTTGATACTCCTTGTGGTGATAAGGGAAATCCTTCTAGTGAGGATGTTGAAATAGTGGATATATTCCAAAGAAACATTGTGTCTAGGACCAATATTAGACATTTTTATATCAATACAAATCATTCTAGTTATACAAGGTATAGGAAATAATTTATCACTAAATCAATTTCCATAAGTGATTTGATTTCAGGTGAATGTTTTCAAAAGGATTGTTTGAAAAACATGGACTACATGTATGCCTTGAATAAAAGGAAGATATATTTTTCAAGGAATAAGAGCATGCAAAATTCATATTTGATGCAGTGCATGATGTCCACCAATACAAGATATGATTATCGCATTGGGAATATTTTACTTTGTAGAAAGGTTTTCAAACAAATTCACTCAATTGGTAATCTTCTTCTATCAAGAATCCAGACAAGGTTGGAAAAATATACACCATTATATTCAAAGGTATAACATGGAAAAGAGAGTGGGCCATTCACAAACACTACATTGTCATGGATGCATGATTTATTTTCCAAACGTGAAGAGTGTATGCTAGATAGAGACATAATACATATTATAGATAATTTTTCAATGAGGGAAATAGATAAATTGTACAAAGGATATGTTGAAGGTGTTGAAGGAAATGGTAATTTTATTACATATGCATATTTTACAAGAATATGGAAGAAACTATTCAACAATGTTTGTATAACTAAGAAATCATGGATGGGGATTTGTAGTACATGTGCTACTTTTAAATCAATAAGACATAAATATGAAGGGGAAGGAAGATGTATGTATTTACTATTTAGTTTTTTTTTAATTTTATAGTTACCAACTATGAAAACATATGATCAATATTTCCATTTTATGTCATGTGAAGGTTCCATAATCAAATCACTTCAAGAACATCATAATCAATAATCAAGTGAAAGACAAAAGTTGTACAAGTATCGGAAGAAGTGTTATGATGATCCAAAAAAATATTTAGGTATGATAATTGATGGCATGGACCAAAAGAAAACACTTCTATCGCATTTTATCCGTACACCCAAAAATTTACAGGAAGGGAATTTGATTCAGTTTCACTTGGTTGGTTGTATGGTTTTCAATGGAAAAATGTATCCAAGAGTTTACTACACATCTCCAAATATTCGTAATGATGCAAATATTACCATCACCATAATTCATGATGCGTTCACTCATTGGTCTGGAAATATTCCTCAAGTTCTCTATCTACAGTTGGAAAACACCGGTTGTGAAAATAAAAATCAAATTGTGTTTGGATATCTAAGCATGATTGTTGAAATGGGAATCTTTCAAAAGGTGAAAGTTGGTTTCCTTATTTTTGGACACACTGATGATCATATTAATCAAATGTCCAATCATTTTTCAATAACATTGAAAAGGAAAAATGTTAGAAGTATACCATCATTGATTGAATGTATCAAGAAAGCATACATTCCAGAGCCTATTTTTCATATATTAGAAGAAACTGCTGACATGAAAAGATTTATTCAGGGATCAGATCATGAAGAAAAATGTATTGAGCAACTTAATGACATTAACTTCCAACATCAAGTTTGTTTCAAAAAAATTGATGGGAAAACACTTATATGGGCAAAGAAGTATTCAACTACTATAGAGTGGGGGACTTCAACAGGTTTATAATTTTTGAATTTCATTCCATATCTTCCAATGTTTGCATCAACGTTATTATTTTTACAATCAGTTGTTGAAATCGATAATGCACGAAGGCTTAATAGAGATGCAGATTATTCTAAATGCCTGGAAGAAATTAAAAATTCTATTAAGGATACATATGAGTACTTTGAATGTTGCTAATTATTTTTGGTGGGAGCCTTTTTTCAATAGTCAAAGTGACATAATTTCAAGCTCAACAAATGAATATACAATGTTGAGGACTCCATTTCATTGGCCACAAAATATGCCAAATGAATCTGAAGAAACCAAAATTGTTGAAGTTAAAGAATCTCAAGGTGCTATTGATTTTACACAAGAAGAGATAAGAGAAATTTATATTGGTTCATGAATGTCACGTGCACAACGTAAAGCCATGGAAGACCTTTACAGGGGTTTATTACAAGATATTAAGGAGGGTAGCATGATTGCAGTTTTAGCGACTGAGGATCCACATGGTTGTCCATTCTGGATAGGAAAGGTTATAAATATTGAGAAATAAAATGATGATGTTATTGCAATTGATGTGCATTGGTATGCAGGAAGTACACACCCATTCATTGGTGTGTACAAGCCATGGATGGTGGTTGAGAAACATGTCAATAGAAAGAGAAAAAGAAAGTGTCAAAATACAACTTGTCATCGCAATGACCTATTAAAATTAGATGATGTTGACATACTTGTTTATGACTTAAACTTGAAAAAGAGAGGAACTCTTCTATTCAAGACAACAAATATTATCAAGAGGTTTCTGCCGCAAGAAATAAAGGCAACATGAGAGTATGTTGGACCTAGTCATATATCTAAAAGGCAGTTAACATCTAAAATGTTGGGAATGCATGTAGACTTAGATGGTGCATGTACTCTTATGTAGAAAATATATAAGAGTATGGATCATCTACATCTTCATCAAAACATTCATCTAAAGACAATGTAGACTTTGAAGGTATTTCAGAAACCATGAGTCAATCTGAATAACTGTATGGAACATTTTACGAATTTTTGATCCATATGATGTTTGTACAGTAAATAAAAAAGAGCATTGAACTTACATATGATCTTACATCAAGTTATGAATCTTTTGTTATGTTTTATGAATTATATGTTTTTTTATTATGGATAATATAATAAAATTTATTCGCTCATATGTTTTGAATATGGTCAATATAACAATACTTTTAAGAAATTATTTATGTTTCATTCAATGTAACTTGTATTTACTTTTTTATTATTAAAAGTAAAAAAATATTAAAAAGTGACATGGAATTTTTAAAGTATATTGTGATATTTTCATGCCATTATGTATTAACTTGTGTTTTGCGTGATAACAACATTTAAAATGTAATCATTTAAGGCTTGATTTTGTGATTTTGTTTACAGTAATGATGAGTTCTTTTACCACATTATAAAAATGTGTTCTTTTACCCCAATTTTAGAATGGGTGTTATTGATAGCAGTACTTTTCAATTTGATGATTGATTTTGAGGTTTTGGTTTTAATGGTACCAAGTGATAAAAATACGATTTCAAATGATCTCAAAATTTTACATTTTGAAAAGAAAGAAAAAAACAAAAAACATCGTAGTTGTTTTTAGGTGTTGATTTTAAGGTTTTTCTGAGCAACTCTCTAAGTTTTAAAGGCCATGTTTGAAAAATTTTGTACTTTTGACCCCGTTTTAAAAACTGGTGCTACCGGTAGCACCACCTTTTGCTTTGGGGTTGATTTTGATGTTTTTTATGCAAAAATATTGGTTTTTCGGGCCAGAGTTCCTATTTTGAGGTCACAATTCTCATTAAGTTGGTAACTATGTTTGAGCCACTAACCAAATTGTTAGAAATAATAGGTGTGCTTGTTTAACCATAGAAAATATAGCAATATTTTCACCCAACCATAATCTGAAGACACCCCTAACCACCTTAACATTGACAGAGAGAATAATTCTAGAAGCAAACCATAGATCCAAAATCCAATCAAGGTAGCATACCACTTTCCATATCTAGTGTACCAAGAAGAAATTCCAAACCATAACCAAGAGAAAGTCGAAACCTAAAACCAGAAATACTAGTTGCAGTAGCTGCAACTGCGACTACTCTCCAAACTTGTGTACTTACTAAATTTATGTAGTTGCAAGTTCTGTGAGTACAGATGAGATATATCATCATGTATTTATAATTCTGTTCTTAGCTGTCTAGGTCGACTTCTCTTTCCGGAGGCTAAAAACTCAATATTAATTATTTTCTTTATCCGATTTGTCTTCTAGGGTTATGTAAAATGATTTAGGGTTTCTTTTTTCTTCTCAGAATATTCTATTTTTGTCAGGGTTACACATGGAGGTTTGATAACTCCCACAACTACCATAATATCAACACTTCCACCTATTTAGGGAGGTATTGAAAGCAATGGTCTTGAGAACAAGCATACCATTCGACCAGTAGCATCATCATATCCACACAGGATATCTCATGATTACATCATGAGCACCATCATCACTATCAATATAATCTGATACCCTCAACTACATCATCTCTCAAAACCATACTTCGTATGAATAATCAAGCATGATGTTGAATAAGTCGATCACTCCATAGAGTGATACAAGAACTATTCTTCTAATCCAGACATATATCCTAGAAGAATAATTGTTCCAAAAAATGTTGTAAGCCATCCCATGCAATATAAGGACTATTATTCTAATTGGGACATACACCTTAGAATAATAATTGTCCTCGACCATTTTCTTCCAGGAGAATATCTGTCCACCAGAACACTAACTATCCATCTAGCTGGTAATCATTTCCAACACTATTGATAGTCTTCATTGCAATCAGAACAATGACATTCAATATAACACATTTGTGTCTATCCATAGTAGTAAACAACTACTATCCAGTGGTACAAAACCACACCAAGTATCACACGACTATTCAACGAGTGAAAGATACACACAACCAGTGGAACACATCCACCACAGTGGCATACAACTATTGTCCAGAGACATACAGTCTCCACAATAATCATATCATATGATATCAACATGCATAAAAATATCATGATACAAAATGAGTCATATAGGCCATTCTTCCACTCACATCTGTGATATCTGCAAGAGAATCTATCCTCAGGAGGTAAAACATCAACCATGGGATGTCTAGAATATTATTCTCAAAAAGAGGAGAATAATTGTCCCTAGTTTTTGAGACTGGGCCATTCACCTAACTGGGCCATTCCTCCAGCACTAATTATAGTGCAACTTGGAGAGAATGAGTCTGCCTTAGGGAATGCTTGTCCCTGATTGTTGAATCTGGGTCATTCACCTAACTAGTACATTCCTCCAACACTAATCATAGTGAAACCTAGATAGAATGATTCTTCCCTAGGGAATGACTATCCAAACCATTTCCTAATGGAAATGAATATCCTGCACCAAACTCCAAAATGAACAATTCTTCGAAACTGCTCACAAATGTGAACTTCAAAAGAATGAATTATCGATGAGGAGGACCATTATACTTGACCAGTACTTAGAGTGACTAGTAAGAAGAATTATTTTCCTAGACCATTCCCCCACACTGGCCACAAAGGGAATTGTTGTCTATGGTAGATCAACAATCTATCAGACAATTTTCATTACGAAAATGACTGTTTAATCTGGACCATTTTTTAAACCGGAAAATTCCTATCTATCAGAAATCTCAAACAACTTTCTGAACTAGAAAGGGACTACTCATCCTAGACCATTTTTCAAACTGAAAAATGATTTTTCATAAATCAATAACATAATAGTTCTCCCTCCCAACCTGGTAGTAATCTCTTCATTTTTCAATAAGAAATTTGTCTCCACGATCCCCTTCTTATTTCTTGAGTAGGAAAACCTTTCATCTTGGACATAGGCTTTACCAAAATATCTTCTACCTACTCATCTTTGGAGATATATTGGAGAACCACTTGTCTTTTCTGTACTTCATCACGGAGAATATAATTCTTGATCTCAATGTAATTTGGTCTCTCATGGAACACCATTTTTATTGTAAGGCTTCATATAGCTCTCATTATTACAATATATCATGGTCGAATTTAACACTTATATTTCCTACTAGCTCATGACATCATGGAAAGGCTCAAACTGAAACATATCCAATTATCACTTCTTCTATCATCATGATATTTTTAGATAGATTATCAATCCATCATCCTAGACTTCAAAGTAACTATTCTGATACACTATCTCTGTCATAGAAATTTTTCACCACACTTTTGTTGTATATGAGATACTTTGCATCAAGTTGTTTGAATCCATACAATGTCTTCTTATATATGCATGCATGGGTCTCTTTCTGGTATAATCTTCTTTCTCACTTGATTTACTGGGAAGAACATTATTTTACATGTAAATTACAATCCATGGATACAACGAGAGGTATATTTGGTTTACTGGAACAAGTTGTTGTCATAGTCTTCTCCCTCCTTGAAGAAACTCTGAATCTTGTAATGCTTCCATTCATAAGTCTTTTTCACATTTTCTTACATACATTGTTCTTTACCATAACTTCCATTTACTATTCTTGATTTCTTCTTAGTGGTTTCAAACCAAGCTCGTAATCTTGTGATTCTTAGTATAATAATTGGTTGTTCTTTATTTTCTTTCTTTCTTTCTTGGAATCTTCATGTTCTTCCTCATGTATCTCTTTAGATCTTGCTTCCATGGGTTATTCTATATTCCCTGAAGATTCCAAAGTATTCCTTTAGTCATAGAATCATTGATGTCTATGGACAACCAAGGATACTTTAAGGCTTCTTTTTGAAGAAGACCTCTTCTAGAGCCAAGCTAAACATGTGCTTCTTATCATGGCTGCTACTTTCAATGGAACATGGAAATATACTTCATAATCCTCAATGGATAATATAGTTTAGGGTTAGCCCCCTCCCAATCCTTTCTTCATGCATGAATGCATGATCTTATTTCGGAATTATGTAATCAACTCCCTGCATATAACATAGTCCATGCTTCTGCTTGCATCCTTATTGCATTCTGCAAAGTGTCACAAGTGTTTTTCTAATTTCCTCTTGATTGTTGACTTCTTTATGTTTTGAATTATTTTGGTTCTCTTAAAGTTTGATTCTGATTTCGACTTATCTGACAATTCTTACTTATATAATAGCTTCCACGGGAATTGTTACCAAGGGTTGTCAACGTACTTCATATTTTCATGTGTATTTCTTCACATGTAGTCATCTTGATAGAAATCCTTATCTTGTTATTCTTCCATAGTTATTGTTTCACTTGGACATCTTATCCTCTAAGAAATAGATATGCAATATATGTACAAAAACTATGTAAACATGCTATGTACTGGAAATTTTAAGAATATTGTTACCTTGAATTGGAAGAAGAAGTTTGTTTTATCCTTCTTAGCCTTCTTTGAGGGTTCCCTTTCTTCGACAACTGATGCTTCATCTATAATATCCCCTAAAATTAATGAATTATTAAATTTTGTATGCACTTAGGAATTTATTTATGTTTTTGGCAAATTCGTATTTGGAAAATTATTACCATTTACGAAAATTAAGAATTTGCAATTTGATTATTTGTAATTAATTATTGTGATTGTTGGGAAAAGATTTGATTTTCCCAACGAACACTTTGACTATGACACTTGTAAGAGACAAATATTTTTTATAATTAATTGTTGAAGGACAAATGGAGCAACTAGGTTGAAATCAGATGACCATGAATCCATGAGTGGGGAATAAGCTTGAACTACCTTAGGGTTTAATTTTACAAGTGGAAAATGAGGAATTTGGCCATTGGCGACCCTTGAAAAACATGGATTTGCAAAGTTGCAAAATTTCCCAAAGAGGGAAAAAGACACAGGCACAAGATGCTTTTGATATAGAGCATATGGGAGGAGGTAGGACATTTCTTAGTATGTTAGAGAATGGATATCACTTGTTGTTATGAGAATTGTTTTTGAGGGTGAGGTAAGGAGAATTTATGATATGGATCTGGACTATAGAGAAAGAGTAACATTGGAATTCTCCCTCATGGATTCATGGTTAGGCTAGGGGGTGAATGAAGCAAGTAGTTTGGCTATCCTGTTCTATGGTTGGGTGGAACTTGGTTGTTCCATTTTTTGTCCCAACACTTTGTTCAGATATGTACATCTACTTATTCTTTGTTGAATTTTCTTATTGATGTATATCGAGTAGAATGAAATGAATTGTATAATAAGTCCTTACAATTTGATTTTATTTATTGAGTAAAGTTAAGAAAGATATGGCGGGTGTTAGCTATTAATAAAGTTGATTTATGTAGATATATGTATACATAGGATATGCATCCAAGCTAAATGAAAATAGAATGATTGCTTGGGAATTATAACCATCACCATGTATGCTTACATATATATAACTATAGGCATTTAACTTGAGGAGTTTGTCCTGTTGTAAAAGACAAAAGAAATTATGGAAAAACAAAGACATGATATAAATATATATACTTGTAGATGTTGTTGCATGTTAAATTACATAGAGTTGTATACAAGTGTTTACTGTATTCACACAGAGAAGGAATTGTATCGACTTCTTGAGTTACATGAGATTCAATTATTTTCTATTAAGAAGTCTATATAAAGGACACATAAAATTATAGTCCCTTTTTATTACAACAAACACAGAAGAAAAATTCCCATTATATGTAATACATGCCATCATAATTGTTTGAATCGGAAAACAAATTTTGTTTTAGGGTTTTCTTCCCTGTTCAAATCTATTCATTCCATGAAGGATTTAAAATACAAGTAACCAGGTTATCTATGGAATCCTGGTAAAAAAGATATCATAATAATAGTACCCTAAAGTGGGACTCTATACCACTATAAACAAAACCTGGAAAATTATTTTTAAACTTTGAGAGTTAGAACTCGAATATTGTTCAAGTGAGGCAAACTCGTGAATCTATTTGATCAGAGTGTTTAAAGTCCTATTAAAAGAGAAAATCAAGAATTAGTAAAATTGTGTTAAGGAATAATCAACGAGAATAAATTTTGGAGATTCAATTACTTGAAAAATACTTATCTTGAGATTTTTGGCGCAAGTGCATTCCCAACGGTATCGCTGAGAAAACTATCCACAGGTTTGAGGGGGAGGAGTGGACCCAAAAAAGTATGATGGGTACCCTCACAAGTAAACAGGAGTCCCATCATTAGTTCGATAACCAAAATTCTTAATTCAAATAATTATGGAATGTAAATAAGCATGAAAACAATGCTAAATGTTTAATATTTTGATAACTCGAATAATTCACACAGAACCATGCATGTCACACATAGGCGTTTATCTCCCTTTTGGTATTACCTGTGATATTCTATTTACACTAAAGGAAATTTAATAGAGAAATTTTCAAACACAAAAGTATAGAAACAAAGAACTTATAAGTAATTACTTGAATCAAGTTTAGATTCTGAATTATTTACACATAGTGGCATCATATGGCTATCTTGATCCCTATAAAAAGTATGAGTACCATATTTAGAATTAGAGTAATGAATATGTTACAAAAGTAACATGACACGGTAATGAAGAAGTCTCGCAACCATCCACAAGAAAGGGTTTGCGATTATACTTTGTATAATCCGAGAGTAACGGTTTTCACAGTAAGTCTTTACGAACCCAGAAAAAACTCTTC
The DNA here is from genome assembly GCA_010110895.2 of Picea sitchensis. Taxonomy (NCBI): domain Eukaryota; kingdom Viridiplantae; phylum Streptophyta; class Pinopsida; order Pinales; family Pinaceae; genus Picea; species Picea sitchensis. The sequence goes on along the minus strand of SNQJ01S0044394.1, from coordinate 35,712 downwards.
CCTTAATAAAACCGTGACATTAATGCAGTCATGGATTTTTTTGAATATTAATGAGATCAGAAATGTATATTCCTAGAATCAGGAACCTATAGTTTTAAATTTGGATGGAGTTGCAGAACTAGGTTTACCTACGAAAACCACTATTGTAAACATTCAAATGAATGAAAATCGTAACATCCTATTTCAATAAAATACTTTTTTCCAATAGAATGAAATCACTTATTTAATACAGAGGATAATTTCAAGTAAAAAATCTATAGAAAGAACATGGAGGGTATTCACTTATTTTTTATATCACACAGTAGAAGTATGGATTTACCATTGAAATACATATTTAAGAGAACCCACGATTACTTACCGACATGAAAGTATCAAATATTTAAAGTTATGGAAAGAAACAAGCTAGGTTTATAACCTCTACCGAGTAGAATAGAGATTCAACCACACAGTACGAGACTTTGAAAATACAATAAGTTCGACTATTGTTTTAGAAAAGATAAACTCTCACGTTGTCGAATTTCCCATTCCCTACTAGGTTATTAACACAAACAGAACTTCCTACGAAGTTTTGTAGAGATATAATTTTATATCGCAGGGTATAAGGAATTGGGACCTAGTACATGGAATAAAAGGGAGCGGTGACCCAACCCTAAGCATGAAAGATTACTTAAAAAATCATTAAAACTCTAGTGCAGGATCGAGAAATTTGAAAAGAGAAAGAATAAATATATATGGTGATTGGTGCGCACTATGTTAATAAAGAATCACAGAAATCCCAAAGTAAAATGACAGAGAGTTGTTTACCTAGTACACGGTAGCATCCAAATGGTAGTCTCCCTATCCTTTTCTTCCTACCAAGTCGATCCCAACTACCATATTTAGGCCAGTCATGTTCCTAAGTTGAACATCACAAGGTAGCACTAGAGTGGTTTCTCAAATACACAGAGCCAAAGGAGGATGAAACAATAACCCTAGAACCCTTCTCTAAGAAGAGTAATAGTGGTAGTTACGAATACTGTACCGTACCATGTGAGAGGAGGGAGGTGGCATGTCCGACATTGGACATGGTAGCCGAGTGACAACCCTCAAGAGGTACCCATGTAGGTCACCATTAATATACTAGACAAAGGTTTTAATTTGGTGCCTGACAAATCCCCCTTTCGACTTCATACCAAGTTATTGTGAGGTAAGGAAAAATTCGTTAAGGTGCGACTATACTTAGTTGTCATGCCGGGTATCTCGTTTAGTTAATTTCTGACCACCTGATTCATTAGTGTTAACGAATTAGGGATGAATGATTTTTATCGTTGGGCCTCTTCAACGATACCCAACCATTAACCATATCAAATACTATGTTAGTAGTGGTCAGATGTCTAACCACAACTTTTCAGACAAAATTCTATTACTTAGATAGCTAAAACAAAACATAGGTCCACCATTATATGAAGCCCTTTGATATTTTTTCAATAAAGGTGTATGCATTGATGGAACCCGAATTCATATAGATACTTTATGATATAATCAATGTTTATGCCTAGAATTTTGTTGTATTGCTAGTGGGGTTTAACAATATAAAACGTTAATGTTTATGCATAGAGATGTGTGGAATGCTATTAAGGATTTAACAAATATAAACATAATGATATGCATGAATAAGGTTTCAATATTAGTAATTCTTTAAAAAATGTAAACGTTAATGTTTATGCATGGAGACAATTGTGATGCTAGAGAAGTTTACTAGTGTAAACGTTAATCCTTTATACTCATATCAACAAATAGAAATATTAGTAACTGAGAGACTAGGGTATAACGAAGCTACCCCTTGGCAATTATAGGTGTGATTACTGTGCAACATGAAATAACTCAAGGATAAAATATTTTATAATGGAGTAGTGAACATAAACCCTGCAAAAGTTAATAGTGACGACAACTACCTACTTATAATAACTCTATGCCTTTCGAAATAAGTTGTATGAAGAGAAAGGAGATTTAATTTCCCTAAGAAAAAAAAATATTTGGTAAATTTGGGGAACATTACATATGGTATCAGGTAAAATGTTACAACAGTTGGACCTTAAAACAGGGACAAAAAGTTTGTTTAGTACATACTTTGTTGTTTAATGAAAAACTAACAAAACACTTACTGTTACAAAAAGAAACCTTTTGGTTCTGTGGTGATAATGGAAACACAGAATGAAGAGGCGATCATACTTGAGGATAATCCTGAGAAAGGACCTCTTAAAGAATGTAGGCACGACAATGAAGGAAGTTCAACTACTCAGGTTCTGGAAACAATGAGGAACCTTATCATGGAACTACAAGTATTCAAGGCAGATAATGAGAAACTAAAAAAGGCACATGAAGATCAACAGGAAATAAATGAAGTATTGTTGTGAAGTATAGTAAAAAAGAAGATCCCAAATGATAATGAAAAAGAACAGGAGGTCAACAAAAGAGCCACCAAAAATTCTGGTCCTGAAGCAGAAAACGAGAATAACTCTTCCGAAGGCACACCATCAACAAAAAATAAAATAGCCATTGGAAGAAAGAGGAAACAAGTGGACCACCTCGACAATGAATTTAATAAAATCAAACCATCCACCTTTGATGGAGAATCTAAGACAGGGGAGGAGGCTAAAGCATGGTTATTATACATAAAAAATTATTTCTAGATTTACAATTATTCCAACAACATGAAGGTCAGAATGGCCATTTATAACATGAAAGGAAAGAAGAGTATATGGTGGAAGGACCTAAAGTTGGACACAGGCTTAAAGGAAAAACAAATGGAATGGTCCAACTTCAAGAAATATTTCAAAAAACAGTATTTATCAGAAAGTTACTATGAAAGAAAGAACACAAAATTTTATGAGTTATGACTCGGCCAGATGACCATGGATGACCTGATAAACAAATATATGGAATTATTAAGATTTGTGTCTTATATCATGGAAGAAAAATTAAAAATACAGTGTCTCCTAAGCTTCTTAACACAGTCCTATAAGAACAGAATTGAATTCGACAGCCCCAAAACCTTGAGTGAAGTTTTTAGAAAGGCCCATATGTGTTATGACCAATACAAACAATGGTGTGAACTTCCCAAGGATTGGAAATATAATAAATAGGAAATAATGAACCAACAAAAGAGAGGCTATCATCCATCCCCTTTCTAGAATGCAACAAAGAGCTTTCCAAAGAAATATTTTCACTCCAATAAACAAAACACCCAAGGGGGGAGGTAGACTAGTTAATATGGAAAATAAGAAGTTTGGGGATAGCCCCAAGGAACCATTAAAATGTTGGGAATTCAGAGAACCTCGCTTAAGAAGGAAATATCTGCATTTAACTTCAGTAGCAAGGACCATAGTTCACAACCTGCAAGAGGCCTCTATAGTAGGAGATGTGGGAAGGAGCTTAAAAAAAATCAATGTAGCTATGGATGACTAACAAGCTGACCACCAATCCACTATAGTGGAAGTTGAAGGTAAAGTTAATAATAATCATATTTCTATTTTAATTGATTTGGGAGCTACTTTGAGTTATGTTGCTCCTGGTATAGTGGATTCAAAAAATCTTAAGAAAGTAAAGCATACAAAATCTTGGGTAGTACAGCTAGAAACATCAACAAAAAGAAAAGTAACATATTTCATTTCTGATTGAGAATTCAGTTTAGGTGGCCAAAATAAAAGTTAAATATGAATGCATTATGATTTGGGTCATATGATATAATGACGCAACTCGCCCCTCACCGAGCCAGCTGCTCCACCAGGACCTTCTGATTCTCACGGGCCCGAAGAATCAACTCTTTTCAACTCCCTCGGGAGTCCACTACCCACAGTACACTCCTTCGGTGATTCCCCTTTCGGAAATCATGACGCAATCAGCTTCTCACCGAAAGCAAATTGCTCCACTAGACCTTCCGATTCTCAATGGCCCGGTGATCAACTTCTTTTCAACTCCTGGAGTCTATCACCTACAGATAACTCCTTCTTCGGTGATTCCCTTTCGAAATGGAATTGGAATTCTCATGGATTCCCCGCGAAGTTCTCGCGAAGCGCAGCTTTACATAACCGGCAACCTCCAACCCCAAATCTATGCCACCTCGGGTTAATATCCCATGGAGCTCAAAGCTTCTTGGATACACCTCGCTCTCCCACTTTGGGGACTCCACCTTTGCCACGCCCTTCTTCGGGATTTCGGATCGAATCCAGATGTGTTTCTGTGTCGAAACCAATGCCAAAACCCTTTGGTATCCGGACTGATAAGGCGGTCCTTTCAGGGATCATCACGCCCTGCATTTTGGAACGAAACTCCGACTTAATAAGGGAATTCTTTAGTCGTATTAAAACCCCAACTCATTCATGTCATTGTTGTTATCCTAAAGTGATTCTCACACTGCTCTCCCACATCGGCATTGAGAGGCACCGCACTTCGTGATTTCAAGGGACATAAACTCTACCTCGCCATTTCCTCAACTCCGGTAACCCCATGCTACGGTTCAAGCTCTTGAGAGAGACTTACACTTCGGCTAATTCCGCTCTCCTGCCATCAGATTTCGCTGTTCGAGTTCACGCCTCCCCGACTACAGGTCCCTCACTCGCCAAAACCTCGCTGACTCTCCGATCTTTCGCCATTTGTCCCTTTCGTCTCATCAACGACTTCGTCGATTTTGGAAATCGCGACTCGATTTCTGCAAAGGGCTTTAAACCCTTGATTTTAGGAACGCTAACGTAGTTCAATTCTGGCTGATCCTCAACGGTTCCTCCGATCGAAGGCTCTGGTCTATTCGGTGAATAGCAACTCGGGAGTTCACGAGATGTGAAACTCTCGCCCCATAAACCTAAAATGCCGGGGTGTAAAACCTTGAGACCCATGACTTTGGTTTCTTCTGCATCATCGGGTAATCCCCAGAGGCTTCGCGCTGACCGGGACGGTCCCGGATCTCGGCGAACTTTCACCGGAATTCCTGCCTCTCTTCGAATTTCTTGCACCCCAGGTGATAGGGTTCTGCCCATACTCATACTTGAGTTCATCAGTTTCAACACCTCTATGAGGGGAATTATCTCTCCAACTTTTGTCTCCTCACTTTTCTGCATCGATGCGTTTCTGCATTCAAGGCCTGTCTCAACTTCTTCCAACAAATGTAAGACGCTCTTCCGGGTCCCGTAATCACGCTTGAATAGCCTTCAACCCTACTCTCAGATGTATTTACCGACTTCATCGCCTAACCTCAGACTCACCCGCAGACACTGGAATAACTCTAAATATAAACCTCAGTAGAACAAAGTTCAACTGCCTGCCTCCCCTCGACGACACTCTAAGTGCTAGGAGGAATTCGTTCAATCGCACTCTGCAGGAATCTCCCTGCTCAAGAAACACCAAACTTCATTCCTGTGTCTTAACCCTATATGTAACTACATAAGCGTGATATAATGAGTAAGTATAAAGAGGCAAGTAAGAAGAAGCATATCAATAAATACAAAATATCTTAACACATCCATGGAATCTGAATCAATCCTTTCCACTCCAATAACTTATTATGAGGTTCTTCTGCCACTGAGCCTTTTTTTTTCTTTTCCTCTTAAATAATAATCAATAATGAAAAAATCATACAATGATCCAAGGGAGGGTAAATTATAATTCGCTTTTGGTTCTCAAAGGTGTAAACCGCTCTACCTTGGTATCTAATTATCTACTTTAATGTAGCTAACGGCCTTCCTATCTCGTGAATATAATAGCAATAGCCCGCTTTGAATGCTTTGAGCGTGAACGGCACAAGTAACGAATAAGGAAACTTAAATCAAAAGAAGGTTTTAGCCTGGCTTGTCCTAAAATTGCATAATTCTCCTCCACTGGTTCTATAATGATGTGAATTTGAGGTTCGCTGGAAGTGATGCCCCGATCATACCTCAAGCCCAAAAGATTGGCTCCTCGTCATAGGTCCCGGCTGGGCCTCACCATGTTTCTAAAATGCCTTCATCGCCTGGCCTCCCACCGGGTATCCTCCACCGGGTGGTTCTTCCATTTCACCAGGTACTCAAAATACTCTTTCCTCTTGGTCTTCTTGCTTACTCTTTTTTTCTAGTATGCACTCCATTTGCGTCTTTTTTGCAAATGGCATTTGTTTTGTCCAGTGGATCACTGGTTTCTTAGTTCCAGTATCTGCTTCATCATTTTTGTATGGGTATAAATCCGAACCATTGAATATCGGAGATATCCCCGATGTTTCTCTCGCAACTCAAGCTCATATGCATTCTCATAAATCTTTCTCGACCCGGTATCATACTCAGATTTCTTCATCTTGAGTTTGTTGTGTTCTGGGGAACCTTCTCTTCTTTCCTCGTGCGCGCTTTTGTAACTATTCCCCAACTTCAAACCTAAGTTGTCTCTTTTTTCCGGTCGCTATATTCTCCTTGATTGATTGCATAGCCACGCTTTACCTCGGCGGCAGGAAGTTTCATCGCCGACCTTTTCACCCTCGACCGCTAGTTCAAATTGCTCTCAGTTCTTCGAGCTCGTACACTTCGCCAGGTCCATATAAATCTGAATGGGTTTTACTGCATCTGCATTCCACCAATCAAGCAGCTAATTCTCACCGCTGTAGGATTCGGGATCCTGCACTGATGCTCACACCAGTTCTCAACAACTTCGCTGACCACCTCGGTCCATTTTATCCGTCATGGAGTGGTATGCGTCGAAATAATGCCGTCAGCCCCTACTTTTTCCATAGCTGGGCCCTCCAAAATGACTCATGAAGCTTTGTGTCCCGATCCGACTATGCTCCCGGCAAACCCATTGCAATCTCACGATCTCTTTGAATAATAAATTTGCGATGTGGGTTGTATCGTTGGTCTTATGACACGAAATAAATGCGCCATCTTCGAGAATCCGTCCACCACAACAAATATGGAATCACTTTCTCTTTGTCCTTGGAAAACCCAATACAAAAATCCATGCTACTGGCTTCCCACGGCCTCTCGTAGGTTGGGTAACGGCTGATATAACCCAACATTCGGGCTACAAACTTCGATCATTAACTCACACAGACCAGATCCACGCCTCTCCGGTGGCTCCACCTCGAAGTCCCCAGATCCTCGTGATTTGTCGCTCCATCCTCCCCGGATTTCCCTTCAGATTCCACCACGCTGGCCCTCGCCCTACCATCGAGATCGCTTCTCGGTGGCATTATATCTCTCTTCCTCCTCAAGTATGTGGTAAAATAGAGAAACCTTTTGGCTCTGATACCACTCGACGTAACTCGCTTCACTGGTGCTACCGCCGTCACCAGACCTTCGATTCTCAATGCCCGGTGACCAACTTTCAACTCCTCGGGAGTCCACTACCCATGTATAGTTCTGGTGATTTCGAAATCGGAAATTTGAATTACATCCCGAAATTGCGAAGCGCAGCTTCATGTAACTTCCATAACCCTAACCCCCGACTTCCGATGCTACCCGGCCATTATCATCCCATGGTGAGGGACTAAAAGCCTTGACACCTCGGGTTTCCCACTGGCCTTTAGGGACCCACCTTTGCCACCTTCGATTTCGGATCGCTAACTGCGGATGTGTGCTCTCTGGTGTCGGAACTTCAGATTGTCGGGTAAAACCCCATATCCGATCTGAAGGAAGTCATGCGTTCCTTCGTGGATCGACGGTTCTGGCATTTCTGGAAATCTAGAACTCGACTCTACGGGCGTAGTAAATCTACCAAAACCCTTCAACCCCGATTCTCCTCCACATGCCGCTTCATTATTATCCCAAAAGCAGGGATTCTCGCCTCGACACTGGCTCTCTATTACCGGCATCGGGAAATCGTGACTTCGGGATTTCTAAGGGACATAAACTCTTACCTACCATTTCCAACTCCGGAACCCCGGATGCCACGGTTCCGCCTCTGGAGTAGACTTACACTTCACACTGCCTCCTTGCTTTATCGGATTTCACGGTTCGAGTTCACGCCTCTCAATCACAAGGTCCCCACCTCGCCAACCCCACTGTAGATCTTTTCGCCACGCGGTCCCCTCGCCTCCATCAACAACTTCAACGGACTGGAAATCATAATTCTGGGATTTCATAAAGGGGTTGGAACCTTTGATCATAGAACTAACGCCAAACTCTCACTCCGGGCCGGGATCCCGCGACTGGCTATGGTCCTTCCTCCACCAATCTACTGTCGATTCGTAGTGGAATAGCAACTGGGATTTCAATGGTGTGGAAACTTCGCCTCCGCTAAACCCCTGAATGCCAAACCCCGAGCATCCATGGACTTCGCTGCGCACTCTTCCCCTGCAGACTTCATGGAGCAATTCTCACAGAGGCTTCGGGCAAGGACCGAATGGTCCTTCTGGATCTCGTGGAAACTTCACTGAATTCTGCTCGGGCTTGCCTTCCTTCCCAGAATTTCTCTTGCACCTAAGGATAGGTTCTACCCATACTCCACCTGAGTCTCCGTTCCCCACTCTTTATGAGGAATTATCCCTCCTAAACTTTGTCTCTCTCTCTCGACTTTCTGTAGAGATTTATCGACGCGCTCTATCTGCGTCCGGCCTCCAACTTCTTCCAACAAAATAAGACGCTCTTCCTCGGGTCCAGGTACTACTATAAAATAACCTCAACCTTTGCCTTTCTCAGATTTACTAATGACTTCATAATGTCTTCAACTCCTCGCACTCACTGCATCAGGTTCGAATAAACTCCAAATATAAACCTCAAGTAACAGAACAAAAGTCTAACTGCCAAATTTCCTCGACGACTCTATGGAGGAATTAACTGCGACTTATGTGAATCTCCCTGCCTAAGCAGAGAAACAATCAACTCATTCTCATGTGTTCCTAACCTCATATGCAACTACATAAGCAGCATATAACAGATAAGCATAGAAAGAGGCAAGTAAGCAGAAGCATAACATCAACAACACAAAAACATCTAACACATCCATGGAATTGAATCAGAACTTTTCATATTAATTCAATAACTGTACATGGAGGTTCTTCACAGACTCTCTGCTCCTTTTTTTTTTCTTCTCCTCTTGCTAATACTGAATAATGAAAAATCTCATACAATGATCCAAGGGAGGGTGTCTATACTCCGTTTTCCCTCTCGAAAGGTAAACTGTCTAATCTACATCTAATTTCTATCTACCAGCCTTAATTGTATTAACTGCCTTCCTATCTGTAACATAATACAATGCGCCTGGCTTTGAATGCCTTTAGTGAACGACGACGCAACGAATACCAAGGTGAAATTCAAAATCAAAAGAAAAAAAGGTTTGCTGGCTTGTCCAGCTGTACAATTCTTTTCCTCCTCGCGCTGGTTCATACGATGAATTTTGAATGTTGCGGATGCTCCGGCATCATATAATCATTGGAATGGACTAGTTAGAGAAACATAAAGAAATTTTGTATGGTTATGAGAAATCATTTACTTATATAGATGCAAACAACATAAGTAGGATAGTTCATGGCATCCGAAAAATAGTCTCAGATAATTAGATTTCAACAATGCAGTTTAAGAAGGGCATGAATAAAGGTTATCAGGTTTATGCTATTCAAGTGACAAATCTATTGGAAAAATAAAATAAACCCAGCCTAGAAGACTTTACCGTCTTACATGAATTTAGATATTTTTTTGTAGACAAAATACTTGAACTGCCCCCAAGAAGAGAGCTAGATTTCTCTATTGACTTGCTACTTGGATCAACGCCTATATCTAAGGCACCCTATAGGATGAGTTTACCTGAATTAATAGAGTTAAAAATTCAACTACAAGAACTATTGGACAAGGAATACATCAGAACAAATGTCTCACCATGGGGAGCAACAGTCCTTTTTGTTAAAAAGAAAGACAAAACTCTAAGATTATGCATTGATTATAAACAGTTAAAAAAAATGACTGTTAAGAACAAATATCCCCTACCCAGAATTAATGATCTGTTTGACCAAGTGGGAGGGGAAAATATTTTTTCTAAATTGGATTTAAGATCTATTATCACCGGGTTAGAATAATGGATGAATACATAAGTAAAATAATGTTTAGGATGAGATATGGACACTATGAATTTGTTGTTATACCGTTTGGGCTCACTAACGCACCAAAAACGTTTGTGTGTTTAATGAATAGCATATTTAGTCTGTACCTGGATAAGTTTGTTTTGGTATTCATTGATGACATCCTAGTGTATTCGAAAATGGAAGAAGAACATGAAGAACATCTAAGAATAGTATTGCAGACATTATGAAAACACAAGCTATATGTAAAATTTGACAAATGTGACTTTTACCAAAAGAAAATATAGTACCTAGGACATGTAATATCTAAAGAGGGTATTGCGGTCGACCTAGAGAAGATAAGAGCCATCATGGAATGGCCTATCCCTAAGGATGTAGTGGGCATCTGGTCATTCATAGGATTCACCGGGTACTACCGCGGATTTATAGAGGGATTCTCTAAGATTCCATACCCTATAACATCCTTATAGAAAAGGGAACCAAGTTTATTTGGTCACATAAATGTCATGATAGTTTTGATAATTTAAAAGAACTATTAACAACCACACCCATTTTAAGGGTAGCAGAACCGGATAAAGACTTCACATTCTATGTGGATGCAAGAAAAGAGGGTTTGGGAGGTGTCCTCACTCAAGAAGGGCACGTTATTTGTTATGAGTCATGAAAATAAAGGATCATGAACGAAACTACATCACTCGTGACTTCGAATTAGCAGTTGTAATCCATGAGTTAAAAATGTGGGGACACTATATAATGGGCAAAAAATATATGTTGCTAATTGATAACAGTGGTGTGAAATAGGGATGATTTTAAGGATGGGAATTTATTTTAAAATGTAGAAACCTTGGTGAATCTTACTAATCCTTCATATTCCAACTATAAATGTTTGGCAATATTTTTGTAAAAATATTCAAATTTCTAAGGATTTTCTACAGTTTTTATAAAATTTTGGTGATTTTTAAGTTAAAATAATTGTATCCTATAGAATTTGGGAAAATCATTTTTAAAATAGAAAATCTTTTTTCTAGAAAAACCATGGAAAATGAGCCCATGAGAGAAATTTAGCCCCTAAAATCATCCCTGGTGTGAAATTCTTGTTTTGTCAACCATATCTTAATGCAAGGCAAGCAAGGTGGTTGGCCTTCTTGAGCAAATTCGACTTTGAGGTAAGACACATCAAGGGTAAGGGAAAAAAAGTGGCAGATTCCTTAAGTAGAATAATTCATGCGTTTTTTGAGGTAAATATTAGCAGGGAAGAAAGAGACATTGAGTAAAGTATAAAAGATGTAAGTAATAATGATGAAAAACACATTAAAACAATGAAAGATTTACAAAATAATGCAGAAAATTTAGATAGAAAAGATCTAAGTTTGGAAAGAAATGAATTACTAAGATTCAAAAATAGGTTGTACATACCATATTATGTTGAATTAAAGCTAACAATTTTGATGAATTACACAAGAAACCATATTTCGGTCATCCAGGATACTAGAAAATGGTAACGACATTGAGGAAGTTGTTGTATTAGCCTAACATGAAAGGAAAGAAAACATAATACTTAATAAGTCCTTAGATTGTCAATGGGTGAAGGATGAACACCAGCACCCAACCGTCCTATTACAACCTCTACTTGTATCAGAATGGAAGCGGGAGATTATATCACTGGATTTTATCACAGGTTTGCGTAAAACTCAAAAATAGAATGATTCAATTATGGTAGTAATCAATAAACTTAGCAAGTCTGCACATTTTATTCCTATGAAATCTACTTATAAAGATATTAACATCCCTGAAATATTTATGAAGGAATTTTTTAGACTGCATGGTATTCCTAAAATGGTGATTTTGGATAGAGACGTCAAATTTACATCTACGTTTTGGAAAGAATTGTTTGCAATGTTGAATACTAACTTGAATTTCATCACAATCTACCATCCAAAAATGAATGGGCAGACTGAATGAACAAACCAGATTGTGGAATATATGTTACGAATGTACGTAAGGATGAAACCAAATAAGTGGGAGGAATACCTACACTTAGTGGAATTTGCGTACAATAACGGTTATCAGACATCAACTAAGATGAGCCCCTTTGAAGTATTATATGAGAAAAAGTGTACAACTCTGACTAGATGGGATAACCTAGTTGATAGACTCCTGGTGGGACCAGAAATGCTCCAGTAAATGGAGAAAACAGTAAGAAAAGTACAACATAATTTAAAGGAGGCACACAACAAACATAAAATCTACACAGATCTAATTAGAAGACACAAGGAATTTCAAGTTGGAGATCACGTGTATTTAAAAGTCAAAGAAATAAGAAGTTCATTAAAGCTAGGGAACTGTACAAAGTTGGCGGCTAGGTGGAACCAGAAGGAGAGTTCCAAGAGGAACCTCTATGCATTCTGGATAGGAGATAAATAACACTACATAACAAAGCCATCACCTAGGTAAAAGTGAAATGGAAGCACTTTAGTCCTGAGGAGGCCACTTGGGAATTGGAGGAAGATTTGCAGAAATATTATCCAACCATGCTCCGAGAAAGGAATGAACACTGAGGACAATTTTTTACTGAAGGGGGAGAGGATGTAATATCCCCCAAAATTAATTAATTATTAAAGTTTGTATTCACTTAGGAATTTATTTCCATTTTTGGGAAATCCATATTTGGAAAATTATTGCCATGTATGGAAATTTCGAATTTGCAATTTGATTATTTGTAATTAATTATTGTGACTGTTGGGAAAATATTTGATTTTCCCAACCAACTCTTTGACTATGACACTTGTAAGACACAAATATTTTTATAATTAATTTTTTAAGGACAAATGGAACAACCAGGTTGAAATCAGTTGACCATGACTCTATGAGTGGGGAACACGCTTTAACTACCTCAGTAATGAATTTTACAAGTGGAAAATGAGGAATTTGGCCATTGGCAGCCCCTGAAAAATAGGGATTTGTAAAGTTGCGAAAATTCCTAAAGAAGGAAAAATACCTAGGCACAAGATGCTTTTGATATAGAGAATATGGGAGGAGGCAGGGCATTGCTTACTATGTTGGAGAAATGATATCACTTGTTGTTATGAGCATTGTTTCTGAGTGTGAGGCAAGGAGAATTTCTGATCTGGAACTGGACTATAGAGAAAGCGGAACATTGGAGTTTTCCTTCGTGGATTCATTGTCAGGCTAGGGGGTGAACGAAGAAAGTAGTTTGGTTGTTCCATTATATGGTTGGGTGGAACTTGGTTGTTCCATTTTTTGTCCCAACACTTTGTTCATATATGTACATCTACTTATTCCTTGTTGAATTCTTATTTATGTATATCGGGTAGAATGAAATGAATTGTAGAATAAGTCCTTATAGTTTGATTTTATTTATTGAGTAAAGTTAAGGAATCTACGGTGGGTGTTATCTATTAATAAAGTTGCGTTATGTAGATATATGTATACATAGGATATGAAGTCAAGCTAAATGAAAATACAATGATTGATTGAGAATTATAGCCATTACCATGTATTCTTACACATATATAAGTATAGGCATTTAACTTAAGGAATTTGGTCTATTGTAAAATCCAAATGCAATTATGGAAAAACATAGACAAGATATAAATATATATACTTATAGATGTTGATGCATTTTTAATTACACAGAGTTGTATAAAATTATTTAATGTATTCACACACATAAGGAATTGTTTAAACTTCTTGAGTTACATGAGATTCAAGTATTTTCTATTAAGTAGTCTATATAAAGGACATAGAAAATTATAGTCCCTTTTCATTACAAAAAATTCAGAAGAAAAATTCCCAGTATATGTAATAAATGGCATCATAACTATTTGAATCGGAAAACATATTGTATTTCAGGGTTTTCTTCCCTGTTCAAATTACTTCATTCCATGACAGATTTAAAATACAAGTAACTAGGTTATCTATGGAATCATTGTACAAAAACTATAATAATAATAGTACCCTAAGGTGGGACTCTGTACCACTATAAACAAAACCTCAAAACTCAGTTTTAAATGCTAAGAGTCAGAACTCGAATACCGTTCAAGTGAGGTGAACTCATGAATCCATTTGATTAGAGTGTTTTAAGTTCTGCAAAAAGAGAAAATCGAGAATTACTAAAAACGTGTTAAGGATTAATCAACGAGAATAAATTTTGGAGATTCAATTACATGAAAAATACTTATCTTGAGATTTTTGGTGTGAGTGCTTTCCCATCGACATCGTTCATCAAACTGCCTGCAGGTCTGAGGGGGAGGAGTGGACCTAGAAAAACCCGATGGGTACCCTCGCAAGTAAATAGCGGTTCCATCATTAGTTTCGTAACCAAAAATCTTAATTCAAATAATTCTATAATGTAAATAAGCAAGAAGACAATGCTAAACATTTAATACTTTGATAACCCAAATAATTCACATAGAGCCATGCATGTCACATAGAGGCATTTATCTCCCTTTTGATATTACTTGTCATATTCTATTTACACTAAAGGAAGTGTAATAGATAAATTTTCAAACACATAAGTACAGAAACAAAGAAATTATAAGTAATTAATTGAATCAAGTTTAGATTCTAAATTATTTACAAATAGTGGCATCGTATGGCTATATCGATCCATGTACAATGTATGAGTAATGTTTTTAGACTTAGAGTAATGAAATTGTTACAAAAATAATGTCACAAAGTAACAAAGAAGTCTCACAATGATCCATAAGAAAGGGTTTGCGATTATACTTTGTATAATCCAAGAGTAATGATTTTCACATTAAGTCCTTACGAACCCCAAAAAAACTCTTCCCTTAATAAAACAATGATATTAGTGCAGTCATGGATTGTTTTGAATATTAATGAGATATGAAATCTATATTCTCATAATAAGGAACCTATAGTTCAAAATTTGGATGGAGTTGCAGAACTAGGTTTACCTACGAAAACAACTATTGTAAACATTCAAACGAATAAAAATCATAACATCCCATTGAAAGAAAATACTCCTTTTCGAACATAAAGAAATCAATTATTTAATATAGAGGATGGTTCTCAAGTAGAAAATATCCAGGAAGAACATGGAGGGTATTCCCTTATTTTTTCTATCACACAACAGAATTTTGTATTTACCATTGAAATACAGATTTAAGAGAACCCACGATTACTTACCGATAGGAAGGTATCAAATATTTAAAGTTACGGAAAGAACCAAGATAGGGTTATAACCTCTACCGAGTAGAATAGATATTCAACCACATAGCGCGAGATTTTGAAAATACAGTAAGTTCAACTATATTTTTAGGAAAACAAAACTCTCATGTTGTCCCCTTTCTCATTCCCTAGTGGGTTATTAACACAGAGTAGAACTTCGTATGAAGTTTCATAGAGACATAGTTTTATATCGTAGGGTATAGGGAATTTGGATCCAATACATGGAATAAAAGGGAGCGATGACACAACCCTAAGCGTGAAATATCACTAACAAATAATTAAAACTTCAGTGCACGACCAAGAAAGTTGGAAATAGCAAGAAGAAATATATATGGTGACTGTTGTGCATTATGTTAATCTAGAATCACAGAGAGCTCAGAGTAAAATAACACATATTTTTTTACCTTGTATAGGGTAGCATCTAATCAATAGTCACCCTATCCTTTTCTTCCTACCAAGTCGATCCCGACTACCAGATTCGGGCTAACCGTGTTCCCGAGTCGAACATCATAGGGTAGCACTGGAGCAGTTTTGCAAAAGACATAGAGCCAAAGGAGGATGAAACAATAACCCTAGAAACCCTTCTCTAAGAAGAGTAATAGTGGTAGTTAAGAATATTGTACCTTACCATGTGATAGGAGGGAGGTGGCATGTCTGGGATTCGACATGGTAGCCGAGGAAAAACCCTCGGGAGGTACCCCTGCAGGTCACCATTAATAGACTAGACAGAGGTTTTAATTCGGTGTTTGAAAAATCCCCCTTTAGACTTCATACCAAGTTATTGCGAGGTGAGGACAACTAAGTTAAGGCCCGACTATACTCAGTTATCATTCAGTTAAGGTTTGACCATCTGGTTCATTAGTGTTAACAAATTCGTGAGGAATGAATGTTATCATTGGGCCCCTTAAATGATACCCAACCATCAACCATATGAAATACTGTGTTAATGGTGGTTGGAATTCTAATCACAAACTTTCTCACAAAATTCTATTACTTAAACAGTTAAAACAAAACGTAAAGCGACCATTATATTAAGCCCTGTGATATTTTTTTCGATAAAGGTGTATGCATTTATAGAACCTGAATTCACATAGATCCTTTATGATATAAGGAATGCTTGTGCCTAGAAATTAGTTGTATTTCTTGAGGGGTTTAACAATATAAAACGTTAATGTTTATTCTTAGATATGGATGGAATGCTAGTAAGGATTTAACAAATATAAATGTAATGCTATGCATGAAGAGGGTTTCAATATTAGTAAGGATTTAACAAAAATAAATGTTAATGTTTATGCATGGAGACAATTGTGATGCTAGAGAAGTTTATTAGTGTAAAAGTTAATCCTTTATACTCATATCAACAAACATAAATGTTAGTAACTAAGAGACTAGGGTATAGCGAAGCTACCCATTGGCCATTATATGTGTGATTACTATGCAACATGAAATAACTCCAATATAAAATATTTTATAATGGAGTGGTGAACATAAACCATGTGAAAGTTAATAGTGACGACAACTACCTACTTATAATAACTCTATGACTTTTGAAATAAGTTGTTCGAAGAGAAACGATATTTAATGTCCCTAAGAAAAAATAAATTATTTGGTAAATTTGGGGAACATTACATCGTTTGTTTCCTTCCTTAAGCCAAACTTCCTCTGATTCCTGAAATTCTTGAATTTTGTTGTCAAGGTTTGATCATCGTATTTATTTTGGGATTTTTCTTTTGTGCTAATCCTTGATTCTTCTTGTACACAACAAGTCCAAAGTTATTAAAATTTGAGATACTCATTTCTTGTGTTCATACTTGTGGAAAATGCATCCCATGTCTTGGGAAGGATGTTCAGTACTATATTTACTAGTTCCTTGAAATGATTTCTTCAATATCTTGTAGTTTATCTATTAACTGAGATATTCTCACAAAGTATGATGTTAGGCTTTCATAATCATTCATTTTCATGTCATGAAGCTCATTCTTAAGAATTATTACTTGTCTAGTGTTTCTTACTGAGAAGAGATTAGTTAGGGCATTGTACATATTATTATATGAGTCAAGATGAGAGATGTAGGGTATCAAGTGGTATTTTACAGAGTCCACTATTATACTCATGGAATTAATGTCATTGTCCTTGAACTTCTTTATAACTCCAATGTTTTGAGGTTCCCTCTCTTTTCCTTTTTCAAACAGTGGTTCCACAATATTTCCTTTCATGATATCCAATACTTTGTTCTTGGTAAGGATGAGTTCAATCCTTGTATTCCATGCTCTGAAGTTAGAAGTCCCTTTTAACTTGTTTTCTGACTTCATAGAGTAAGTCATGACTGATTTGACTTGGTCAACCTTTGCATTTGACCAAAAAATCAAAATTGGTGTCTTAGCTTGCTGAAAGTACTAGGAGGTGCCCTAGGTTAGGGTGCACTAGGATTTAAATAAATTAGTTCAATTTCTCCACTTAAGGTGCCTTAACAAGAGGGTTAGGATTTCATTGTTGCATCAAAAACTTTGACTGTAACTATAACTGTAACTGAGAAAAATCCTCCCAATATATCTTCTAGTGGTTAGACTATTTGAAGATAGTGTGGGACCATAACCTGTTATAAATAGTAGGTTTTCTTGTTTAACCATAGACAATATAGAAATATTTTCACCTAAGCATAGGCCGAAGCCACCCCCTCAAACCTTAACCTTGACAGAGAGAATAATTCTGGAAGCAAACCATAGATCCAAAATCCAATAAATTTAGTGTACCACTCTCCAGATCTATCATACCAAGAAGAAATTACAAACCACAACCAAGATAATTTCGAAACCTAAAACTGAAATACTAGTTGCAATAGTTTCAACTGCAACTACTCTCCAAACATGCACACTTACTAATTTTTTGCAATTACAAGATACGTAAGTCAAAATGAGCTCTAGCATCCTGTATTTATACTATTGTTCCTTAACTATTTGGGCCAACTTATCCTCTTGGAGGCTGAAAACTCAATATTAATTATTTTCTTTAGCCTACTTGTCTTCTAGGGTTATTCCCAATGCTTTAGGGTTTCTTCTTGCTTCCGAGAATATTCTATTCTTGTCATGTTTACACGTGGAGGTTTAATACCTCCTCCAGCTACCATAATATCAACACAACTAACTCTCTACTATGCTTTTCTACATAGACTAACTAGGCAGTTAAGGGACCTTATTTTTCTCATCCTTCTGACAAAAGGAACCCAACAAATCAGAAACCATAGCATGCACCTCATGATACTTCCTCATAGGAAACATTCTCTACTGTAGAGGTGTCAACACGCTTCTTCGAAACTACATCGCCCTCGAAGAGGTTGAGACAATTTTGAATGATTTCCATAATGGGGCATGTGGTGGTCACTTATCCGGCATGTCCACTGCTCAAAATATCATTGGAGAGGGATAGTTTGTTCCTATGTTGTTTCAAGACTCCATACATGCAGTTAAATGATGCGAAAAATATCAATTATACACACATACATCTTGGGCACGACCTATCCTATTGCACCCCATCGTCGTGGCTGGCCCCTTCTGTAAATGGGGCGTTGATTTCATGGCATGAAACCATCCATTAAACAACAAACACAAGTACATTGTAGTCTTTGTTTACTAATTTACAAAATTGGATGAAGCAATGCCCACGTTCTATAATACAACTGACACAGCGACGCATTTTTTGTTTAACCATGTCATCCCTCGCTTCATTAACCCCCTAGAACTAGTCTCCGACAACGTAAAGAACTTCGAGAGTGAATTATTTTTGGATATGTCAACCAAATTAGGATTCAACCATGAGTTTGCCTCACTCTATGACGCACAATCCAATAGGAAAGTTGAGGCCATCAACAAGGTTCTCAAAACTATGCTTCAATGCATCGTTGAAAAACACAAGACTAATTGACATCATATGATTTTTATAGCTTTTTGGGCATATGATATAGCTTTCAAAATAACCATTAGTTTCATGCCCTTTCACTTATTCCACGACATCAAATCATTACAAGCTATTGAGTGTGAAATCCCAACAT
Organism: Picea sitchensis; assembly: GCA_010110895.2. Taxonomy (NCBI): domain Eukaryota; kingdom Viridiplantae; phylum Streptophyta; class Pinopsida; order Pinales; family Pinaceae; genus Picea; species Picea sitchensis. Next base: position 16,441 of record SNQJ01S0044394.1, on the reverse strand, counting down.
TCTGCACTATGATTGAGCTCTTACTCAACACACCACTGCTTGAGAAAAGGTTGTTCGTCCTTGAATCACTCGATGAATATCAATGGGAATCATTACAAAACAATGAAGCATAAAAAAATAGGATCAAATCCATATTTGACTTCCAAGTTAACCTTAAGTCATTTACCAAAGGCGACCTTGTATTGGCCTATGATATTGCCCATGATAACCTTGACCACAAAAAGTTTGAATCCCTCTAGCGAGGACCCTATTTCATCCATCATTTCCTTACTAAGGGATACTACATCTTAGGCCACCCTGAAGACGTCGCTCTCAAGGAATCGGTCAACGAGTTATACTTGAAAAAATTGTACCCCCGAGTCTTACCATTTTACCTTTGGTTTTCCTTTATTTCCTTGTTGTTTTTAGTATTTTTTGATATAAATCTCTCATTATGTGAGCCTAATCGAGTGTCCTTATGTCAATAGATGAATTATTTATTCCTTTATCACATCGGGTATGTGGAAAAATCCAGTCGTTGGACCTAGAATATTGCTTCGGTAACTTGTGCCACTTACACCCTTGACTATGTGTTTCTCCACTCTAGTGACATATGGCTCGGCCTCACCACCAATAGTCGAGACGAATATGTTGTCGTCATTGGTGTCCTCTTTTAGGCTAGTAATCTTCATGTTTGTCACCTTAGCGTTCTCTTAGATTCTTATCCCATTGTCAATCATCTCAACAACGTGTATCATGTCTGTGATCCATGCCTATATCATTACAAGTAGCAGCTACACACTAGGATTTCGAAGTAGCATTTTTCAGTAGTAAGTTTTGGGCTTCTACAAAGAATATCAGAGTGATAGAAGATGAGTTTTGACTGGTTCATCCTCGGAGGATGGGAATGTTACAAAGTGGTATCGGATCAATTTTTTGAGTGTTGGTAACTAGGAATGTAACAACGTTGATGTTATGTTAGCTAATGTTTGTCTTTAAAAAAATTCAAGTTATCTAAACTGTCATGTATAGTTTGTATTTGATTTATTTAAAAAATATAGATAACTTTATTTATTTAAATTTTGATTACTGATAAAATTTAATTCATTATTGTACAATTGACGATGTATTTCTCTAGAACAACATTGATCCGGATGAATTTCGGTGGCCTCCCACCTATTCAAACTGGCTCATTTTGGTTATTTTCCAGTTTGGCAGTTTTTTCCCTAGTTTTCGGGTTCGTGACTTGCGGGCCATTTTGAGGCCCTAAAAAATGTATTTTAGAGCTCAACCTCGACTACATACAACAAACATCTAGTGATCATATTGTGGAAAAAACAGCTCAAGTGCACCCTCCAACAAAAGATCCAACTTTATCAAGTTGTCAAGGCAGGGCAACTCTTGCACCAAGGCAAGTGGCTCACCTGGGGCCAAATTCAACAGAAATTTCCTCATCTGATGGGGTAACTCAAAAAAATGAATATAATTTCTTCCTAATGGGGGAGGATTGATCTATATGGATTTCAGTGGACTCCCACCTATTCTAACTAGCTCATTTTGACAGGTTTTTCCCTAGTTTTTGGGTCCCTGACTTGCGGGGCTGGTTTGAGGCCCTAAACAATATTTTTTAGGGATCGCCATAGTCCTAAGACAGACCTTTCCAACGGGTTGTCTTTATCCTAAAAGGAAGATCATGTGAAAAATTTATGAACGCGGGAAGTTTATGTACTAACTTACCTAAATGGGGCCCACATGACTTTTGGCACTTCATCTCCTAGGGTTAGGTTTTTTGGATGTCTAGGGTTTTTGACATTCATGTTTCTTGTAAAGAGGCTTGCAAGGACTCATTGTAATCATCTTCTTGCGAGTGAGCGCATTTGTCACATCTCTTCTCATAGATAAGCCGCCACCATTCTGGCAAGCTTATTTTCGTTGCATTTTATAGTTTCATCTTATTTCCTTATTGAGTAGAAACCACTTTTACTCTATATCTATTATTTTGTATTAAGCATATTTTGATAATAATCTGTATTCATTTCGTTTTGCAAATATATTCCAACTCAAACATACATATTGAGGGCTTAGAGGCAAAGTTCTCAGGAACAATGTATGATGTTTTCAACAACAAATGGATAGTCGTGCATGAGATTCTTCGACCAATCATAAGATGAGCAAATCTGATGAGCAAATGAGTAGATATATGTATTGCTGGTTTAAAATCTCATGCATATCCTTTAATTTTATTATAGCAGCTCTTTTTAGAAGTCATAATTTTTGAGTAGATATATTTAGCAGTCTTAATCTCTTGTTGCTTTATNTAATCATCTTAGCTCGCTCTTACATGATAACACATTTCTTACATGATATTTAAATTTAAAAATAGTGAACGCTTTCATAGATTTTCATCGCTTACCACACTTATTGAATGTCTACATGTCTCTCAATCACCGTTACGGTTATTAACCATTAATTTAATTGTTTTGGAATTCAGTTTTTATTTAACCTTTTATATATATAAAAAATTAATTAATATTTTTCCAATTACACCTCGGAATTGACAGATTTCCTTATTTTATGTTTATATTTATTCATAATTTTTTATAATTAATAAAATAAATGGCTTTTTTTATTTATTTATAATTTTTATAATTAATAGAATAAATGTTTTTTTTTTATAATTAATAGAATAAATGAAAAATTGTTGGTGATTTTTTTTTGTGATGTAATCTATATTATGTTTTAACTTAAAATGATGTATATTATGTTTTAACTTAACGTAATGTGATGTCTATTATGTTTTAATTTAAGTATTGTTTTAACTTAAAATGATGTATATTATGTTTTAACTTAACATAATGTGATGTCTATTATGTTTTAATTTAAATACTTAAATGTAAAAATTATTCTAAGAAACATAATAAAATGTCTATTTATAATTTATTATATATTAAATATATTTTATTTTTTAATAAAAAATATTATTTATGTTAGTTATTATTGGCTAACTTTTTTCATGAGCGAAGGAATTTACATTTAAAATATTTTATAATTATATGTATATTTTCAATACATATATTGTTTTAAGTTTTATTGTAGTTTTTATTTCAAATCACATAATAAATTTATGTTTTTATAATTTATCTTAAAAAAATGAATTTATATATAAGTAGATATTGTTACATTAGAATTTTTTTATAGAATTATTCTTATTTTGAGCCATTAATAAGTGAGGCTTGGACTTAGGATTTAAGCTTAGCCTTACTATTCAATGTTTGAGCTTAGGAATATGACTAAGATCTAGGTTTAAGGATTTATACCTAGTATGTAAGCTTAGGATATAAGCTTAAAATTAGGCTAGGGTAGTTTATGTCTACTATGTTAGATTATTTTATGTATGATAAGGTAGAACAACTTACATAGCCTAAGTTAGGTTAGGCTATAGGGTAGGTCACGGTAATGAAGAATAGGTTAGTGATGCAGCACCCCCTGCCTGAGCAGGTTCTGTGTGACCTCCCGTTCTTAGGATCGTTCCAAATCTTCCCATAAGTCAGATTGACTATCTGGTTTTCCCACAGGAATATCACACACACAAGGTATATTCCACAACTGACCAACACATATAATCGGGCTTTTCTTTTTCCTTTCAGGATTTCGGATTTCATGATTTTGCGAATCCTGTTGTCGAGCCTTTGTTTCATCAACCTCTGAAACCCAAAACGTCAACAAGGGTTGAGTCCTTCAATGCACCGAACACAAGCCTCTTGTTGCCACTTATTTCAGCTTTTTCGGAACATGAGTGATCGACCAACACTCGTTCCTCTTCCCTTACGATTTTTCCAGTTTCCGAAATTTCCCCTTCTGGCGAGATCAAAGGTCTTTTGGGACTTTCCCCGAAGCTTGACCACCTATTTCGGCTTCCATCACATGTATCCTCCGACTTGTGCTTGGGACCCTATTTTCGGATTTTTGGGAGTTACATTGACATCCAAATCTTCCCTTGACTCTTGGAACCTCGAAACCCGATTGAGCCAACAACTATTGTCCTTCAATATTTCAGGAATTTTTACCTTTCACTCTTCTGGATTTCGCAACTTGCAAGATCCACAGCAGAAAGGTTCCTCGCCTCCTGAAACTTCGATCTCTGAATTCCCAAAACCTCTCCTCCAACGTGATCTATGGTTGAGATCCTCCACGATTCGATGACTCTAGATCTTTTGGATTTTTGTGAACCGGGAGTTTGAAACTCTCAATTCCAAAGATCGTTGCCTCCTCTACTTCCTTACACCCGAAGTGCCGAAATCCCAAAATTCCACACCAAAATCCTTTCACAACTCACGACTTTGGGATTTTCACTCCACTATGCCCCGAATCCTTGTTGTCAGGACCCCCGAAATGTCGAACTCCGAAATTCCGAAGCACCGAAAATTCTATCCATCGTCTTCACACACGATAATCCATTTCACGATTCGGAAGTTCGAGTGACCAAGGGATTTGACTTGCACTTTGGACTTACAAACCCTGATTCGCCGAAATGATCTTGACGATTCGATGGGCATGATCAATGGTTGACATTGAATCTTGAAACCAATGTAATGGGTTCATCCAACCCTTATCCACCCTGCAAATCCTATGAATCCTATGGTCCTTGTGACTTCATGAGTTCTCCACAGATAATTTCAACTGTCTGATTCACTCCTCAATGAATCTCTGGACAAAATGACTTGACATCCTTCCACTGAGCTTAAATTTTGTGCAATGATTTCACTCCCCCTCTTACTTTGAATGCTTCAAAGGGGTTGATCCTTCTGAGATTTCTATTGCAACCTCAAGTCTCAAAAGGACTCTTGCACACACTCTTTTGATGCAGGATCATCTCCCACGTCAAGCGAGCCAACGTGGAAGTAGAAGGACAGCTCGACAAGCCAGCACAAATTTTGAAAAACTCTTTGGAATTGTTGCGTGATATTAAATGAACCATTAAGATGAGGCACACTTTGTATATTGTAATGGACCTTGAGCAGATAGCTCTCGTCCTTAATAGGTAGAGGCATTTAAGGTAGTTAATGTGAAGTAGATAGAATTTAATTCTACACTAGACTGTTGTAGAGCGCAAGAGGGAAACGGGATATAGACACCCTCATTGTGAATTTGTAACATTATGATGAAGCATATGAGAAGAGAAGAAGTAGAGATCTATGTAATAACACCCATGTACAGACATTTGAATTAATAGAAAGAGTTGATTCAAATTCATGGTTTTGTGTTGTTCTCTGTGTATTGATGTTGATATACGCATGAATGTTTTCTTCCAGTTATACATTTTCTTTTATATGTTGTGTATATGATTTCATGTCTGAGTTTGAAGTTTGAAAGGGTGAAGGAATGAGTTTCAATTGTTTCTCTATTTGAGCTAGAGAATTCCTACAAGGAGTGCAGTTGAAGTGTCCGCAAGGAGTGCTTAAACAGAGGTTTCAAATAGAGATAACTTTTGTCCTCATTCACCTAGAAGTGGAGTTGAGCATAGGAGCCGTGCAAAGAGTGCGCAGGCCAAGAGAAGTCTCATTGTTGCGAATCTGAGTAGAGAGTTGAAAGACTACTGCTGCAGGTGTGCGCAGAGTCGAAGGATTCAAACATTTGAAGTGTTTTAAGGTTGCTGCAAGGAGTGCGTGCAAAGGTATTTTCCAAAGTTTAGAGTTGGAGAAGGCTCAGGAGGGAGAAGACTCTTGGAATTGTTGAAGGACAATGCAGGAAGTAGTGCGTGAAGTGTTCAAGCAGGCGTTGCAAGTTTCCACGTGGATGAACAATTTTTCACGGAGGAAGACTTGATTCAATTTCCAGAGGTCATCAAAGAAGAAACGGACGGATAGTATTCTCCAGGGAGGATTTGCGATAATCCGTGGGCCGTTAGATCTCGCAGAGGTGCAAGGGGAGATATGGCGACATATTCCCAAAGGGTCCAAAGCTCAGGAGGGACAGAGCCATTGATTAGGGCCACGAAGAATGTTGGATCTACACGTGTATCGTGTATCACAGTTTCGTAGATCGAAACTCCAAATTCTTGCAACGGGAATTGTGATATTGTGATATGCAATATCCCGACGGGTAATATCACAGTGTGGGGCCACAGGAGTTGGTGGAGGACAGGTGGCACGAGTCGTCAGAGTTTCGTGGTGAGAAGTCCCGAACTCACTGCATTAGGATTCACGATACAGCGAACTCTGAAATGCCTATGGAGTAAAGTGGTGATTGAATAGTCAACTCGCACGTGTATCACGGTTTTGTCATATCGAGACTCGGGAGTCAGAGAATTGAGTTGTTCGACATCGCGAGTAGCTAAATCGTGATAGGAGAAGTCCCGACAGGTCAGAGAAATGTTAGCGTGGACTGAGGTGTCGGGTCTCGGTGATCCGAGAGTACATCATTCGATCATTGACCTTGTGAAGTCGCGAAGTCCGATCCTTTGAGTGCAGAGAGGGGATCGTACGAAAGTTTTGTGGGAACAGATTTCCCGATAGTGAAATAAAAGAGCTATTTAAGAGTTCTTCTAGCCGTGAGGAAGAGAATATCCTGTGTGTGTGTGGACCTTCCCACCTACGGGTGGTGAAGGGGCTACATTGCTATCAGTTTGGTATCAGAGCACAGAAAGATTATTTTCTTTCTGTAGCAGCGAAGAGGAGAATTCACCATGCTACCGAGAAGAGATAGACAATCACCCGATCCAAAGGATAGGTAAATGCTGCGATGAAGAGGCAGACAGATGGAAGATCCAACCATAGAGATACAAATGCATGATCTTCAAGCCAGACTTGAAGACATGGAGACAGCGCAAAGATGCACAGCCACTGCAGGGATTTGAGTGATTCCGATAGTGAAATAGAGGCTGAACGTGAAGAAGAAGTTACAGTCGAAGATGCATCAAACGAGCGTTTGATCAGAGCTATTGCAAGGATGGGTGCAAGAGTAAAGATGGAAATTCCAGTTTACGAGGGAAATCTGGATGCAGAGGAGCTTCGAGACTGGATTAGAGCTCTGGATACATACTTCGACTATGAAGATGTCGAAGAGGATAAGAAAGTCAAGCATGTTGTCACATGCTTGAAGGGACATGCAACATTGTGCTGGGATGAGCTACAAGCTGACAAACGCTACAAAGGCAAGCAAAAGATCAAGAGCTAGGACAGGATGATCGCGAAGATGAAGGAGAAATTCATCCCCAGAGACTATCAAATTACTCTGTTCAAGAGGATGTAGAACCTGAAACAGAAGCTGATGACAGTAAAGGAATATACTGAGGAGTTCTATAAACTAAACATCAGGGCAGGTCATCGGGAGAGCGATGATGAGAAAGTTGCCAAATACATGAATTTCCTGAGATATGATATATAGGATGAGATAAGCATGGTTACCATCTGAACCGTGGAAGATGCTTATCAAATGGCTCTGAAAGATGAAGAGAAGTTGAACCGAAAGCAAGGTCAGAGGGGCCGAGGCAAAAGTCATCCCAAAGGCAAAGCAGTTGCCCAGGCTAAATTCCAGAAGCCCAAGGACGACTGGAAGAAACCTCAGACTCGTACTGAGCGAGGTGGAAGTTCACGACGAGGGCCATATGTTGAACAGAGAGGGCAGCATAATGAGCAGAGAGGATATTTTGTTGATAACAACACTTTTCCTCGTACTAGAGGTAGAGCTAGAGGAAGAGGTGGAGTAATTACATGATTCACATGTGGAAAGAATGGGCACAAGTCTGATGAGTGTCCAAAGAAAAAGAAGGACATTGGAGAATCTCACATCGCTGAAGCACAGAGGTGGGATGTTGAAGTTGAAGATGCACAAGGTGGAAGATCGCTCATGATGGGAAAAGTCCTTTTGACACCTGAGAAGGAGGTGGAAAGTTTTAGGACTGCTTGCAAGACCAAGGACAGGGTATGCAAGGTCATCATAGACAGTGGTAGCATGGATAATCTCGTTTCTACAGAGATGGTAGAGAAGATGGAGCTGGAGACGACTGATCATCCAAGCCCATACAGAGTTACGTGGTTACAGAAAGGACACCAGGTAACTGTCACTAAACAATGCTTGGTTGAATTCAAGATAGGAGGATATAATGATAAGATATTATGTGATTTCATTCCTATGGATGTTTGTCATCTATTGCTGGGTAGACCATGGCAATATGACAGAAATGTGATTCATGATGGGAGAATGAACACATACACCCTCGAGAAGAATGGAAGGACACACATGTTGCTTCTGATAAAGGATAAGGAGGTGAAGCCTGAAGTAAGAAACACGATACTTCTCATGAGTGGGAAGGAACTCCTTACAAGGGTTAAGAAGAAGGAGGATCTAGAGTTCATTGTGGTCAGGAAGCCGAGAATTGCTCTGACTAGCACGAGAGTGGATGATTTACCAGAGGAGGTTCAGGAACTACTGGAAGAGTTCGTTGTCATCATAGTGGACGGATTACCTCATTTGTTACCACCAATCAGGAGTGTGAGTCATCATATTGATCTCATACCAGGGGCCAGTTTTCCAAACAAAGCTGCATACAGATTGACGCCGCAATACAATGAAGAGGTTAAAAGGAAAGTCTAGGAGTTATTGGACAAAGGTTTGGTCAGGGAAAGCTTGAGTCCGTGTGTTGTTCCAACAGTACTCAGTCCGAAGAAAGACGAAAGATGAAGGATGTGTACTGACTCAAGGGAGATCAACAAGATAAACATCAAGTACAGATTTCCATTACAGAGGATGGATGATTTAATGGATTGCTTAAGTGGAGAAAAATACTTTTCAAATATTGATTTGAAAAGAGGATATCACTAGATTCGCATGAGAGAAGGTGATGAATGGAAGACAACGTTCAAAACAAATGAGGGTTTGTATGAATGGCTTGTTATGCCATTTGGCTAAACAAATGCACCAAGTACCTTCATGAGGTTGATGAACGAAGTCCTGAGGGAGTTCATCGGGAAATTTGTCATTGTGTATTTGGATGACATACTGATTTACAGTAAATCAGTGGCAGAGCATCTGAAGCATTTGGCTACAGTGATGCAGAAACTACAGCAGGAGAAGTTGTTGATAAATATGAAGAAGTCGTCATTCATGAAAACATATCTCGTTTACTTGGGGTTTGTTGTTTCGTCAAATGAGTTGAGGATGGATCCAGATAAGGTGGAGGCAATCAATAATTGGCCATCACCGAAGAATATATTTGAGGTGAGAAGTTTTCATGGTTTGGCTAGCTTCTACCGAAAGTTCATCAGGAATTTCAGTGGGATTAGCACAGCAATGATGGATACAGTGAAGAAGCGGCATAAGTCTTTTCACTGGACAATAGAGGCAGAGAAGAGTTTCAATCTGTTGAAGAGGAATATTATGGAACAACGAGTTTTGGTGTTGCCGAATTTCCAAAGGACATTTCAGGTGAAATGCGATGCAAGCAGATTTGCAATCGGGGCAGTCTTGAGTCAAGAAGACAGACCGATAGCATATTTCAGTGAGACGTTGAATGAGGCAAAATTGAAATACTCCATGTATGATAAGGAATTTTATGCTATCATACATGCATTGAATAAATGGAGGCATTACTTGATTCCAAAAGAATTTGTCTTGTACAGTGACAATCACGCACTGCAGTTTGTGACTCAACAAGAGAAGTTGAATCAGAAACATGTCAAATGGGTTGAGTATATGCATAATTTCACATTTGTGATTAAACATATCTCTGGTACTGCTAACAAAGTTGCTGATGCTTTGAGCAGGAAGTGTTTTTTGTTGCAGAAATTCTGAGTCAAAACACTGGGTTTTGATGATCTCGGAGACATGTACGCAGATGATCCAGATTTTAAAGAGGCATATGAAGTAGCTAAGAATCTAGTTCTCAGATATAGAAGCCCTTGGATATAATACATGATCCAGGAAGGGTTGTTGTTCAGAGGCAATCAATTGTGTATTCTGAAATGCTCCATGAGGGAGAACTTGCTGAAGGAGAAACACAGTGGAGGGTTGGCCGGACACTTCGGTCATGAAAAGACATTCACAAAACTGAGTGAGTCATACTTTTGGCTGGGAATGCGAGCAGATGTCAAGATATTTGTAGATAGATGTAGAATTTTCCAGCATTCGAAGGGAATAAAGCAGAATGCGGGATTCTATCAACCATTTCCCATACAAGAGAGGCCATGGGAGGCGATTAGCATGGACTTTGTATTGGGGTTGCCAAGAACACAAAGAGGTGTTGATTCAATCTTTGTGGTAGTAGACAGATTTTCCAAAATAGCACACTTCATCCCATGCCAAAAGACCAGTGATGCAACTCATATTGCCAATTTGTTCTTCAAAGAGGTCATTCGACTTCATGGGTTGCCAAGGAGTATAGTTTCGGATCAAGACACAAAATTCATAGGGCATTTTTGGAGGACCTTATGGCAGAAGATGGGAACTAACCTGTTGTTTAGTTCAGCATATCATCTGCAAATGGATGGATAGACAGAAGTGGTGAACATAAGTCTGGGATATTTGTTGAGAAGCTTGGTGACAGAGCACCACAACCAATGGGATAGCATACTACCACAGGCAAAGTTTGCGTATAATGACTCAGTTAACAGGAACATAGGGAAAAGTTCATTTCAGATTGTTTATGGCATGCAGCCGAGGGGAATTTATGAATTGATGGATACAGAACAGACTGCGACTAGGAGCGCTAGTGTAGAAGAATTCACTGAGGCGATGAAAGAACTGCACAGTCAGGTGAAGCAGCGATTGATGGAATCAAGTCAGGAGTATAAACACAGAGCCGATCAACATAGAAGACAACTTCAATTTGAGGTTGGTGTTCTAGTTCTGGCACATTTGAGAAAGGAAAGGTTCCCGAGAGGAACATATAATAAATTGAAGATGAAGAAAATCGGACCATGCAAGGTCTTGAAGAAATTTGAAGAAAATGCTTATGAGATTGAATTACCCGATGGGATCGAAATATCTCCGATATTCAATGTCTCAGATTTATACCCATACAAAGCTGGGGAAACAAGGACTGGAAGTGATGAACAACCAGTGATCCAATGGACGAAGTAGATGCCAGTTGTAGAGAAGCCACAGATGGAGTGCATACTGGACAAGAAAGTGAGCAAAAGGACCAGGCGGAAAGAATACTTTGAGTATTTGGTCAAATGGAAGAACCATCCAGTTGAATATGCTAGCTGGGAGACTGAAGTGGAAATACAGAAGCATGGACAGACCGTGCAGGAGCTCATGGACAGGATCCCATGAAAGTTTTCAAGCAAGGGAGTATGATGCAGGAGCATCTCCCACATCAAGCGAGCCAACGTGGAAGCGGAAGGACAACTGGAAAATCCAAAACAAATTTTGAAAAATGCTTTGGAATTGTTGCGTGATCTTAAATGAACCATTAAGATGAGGCAAACTTTGTATATTGTAATGGACCTTGAGAGGATAGCTCTCTACCTTAGTAGGTAGAGACATTTAAGGTAGTTAATGTGAAGTAGATAGAATATAATTCTAGACTAGACTGTTGTAGAGCGCAAGAGGGAAATTAGATATATACACCCTCATTGTGCATTTGTAACATTATGATGAAGCAGATGAGCATATAAGAAGAAGAGAGTTGTGTAAGAACACCCATGTACAGACATTTGAATTAATAGAACGAGTTGATTCAAATTCATGGTTTTGTGGTGTTCTCTGTGTATTGATGTTGATATGTGCATGAATGTTTGCTTCCAGTTATACATTTTCTTTTATATGATGTGTATATGTTTTCATGTCTGAAATTGAAGTTTGAAAGGGTGAAGGAATGAGTTTCAATTGTTTCTCTATTTGAGCCAAAGAATTCCTGCAAGGAGTGCAGTTGAAGTGTTCGCAAGGAGTGCGTCGACAGAGGGTTCAAATAGAGATAAATTTTGTTCTCATTCACCTAGAAGTGCAGTTGAGCACATGAGCTGTGAAAAGAGAGCACAAGCCAAGAGAAGTCTCAGAGTTGTGAATCTGAGTAGAGAGTTGAAACACTGTTGTTGCAGGTGTGCGCAGAGTCGAAGGATTAAAAAATTTGAAGTGTTTGAAAGTTGTCACAAGGAGTGCGTGCAAAGGTCTTTTCCAAAGTTCAAAGTTGGAGAAGGCTCAGGAGGGAGAAGACTCTTGGAATTTTTGAAGGACAGCGCAATAAGTAGTTCGTGAAGTGTTCAAGCAGGCGTTGCAATTTTGCACGTGGACGAACAATTTTTCATGGAGGAAGACTTGGTTCAATTTCCAAAGGTCATCAAAGAAGAAATGGATGGCAAGTATTCTCTAGGGAGGATTCGCAATAATCCGTGGGCTGTTAGATCTCGCAGAGGTGCAAGGGGAGATATGACGACATATTCCCAAAGGGTCCAAAGCTCAGGAGGGATAGAGCCATTGATCAGGGCCATGAAGTTCATTGGATCTACATGTGTATCATCTATCGGGGTTTTGTAGATCGAAAATCCAAATTCTTGCAACGGGAATCGCGATATTGCGATACGCGATATCCCGATGGGTATTATCACAGTGTGGGGCCGCAGGAGTTGGTGGAGGACAAGTGGCACGAGTCATCAGAGTTTCGTGGTGAGAAGTTTCGAACTCACTGCATTAGGATTCGTGATATTGCAAACTCCGAAATGACAATGGAGTGAAGTGGTGATTGAATAGTCAACTTGCATGTGTATCGGGGTTTTGGCATATCGGGACTCAGGAGTCGGAGAATCATGTTGTTTGACATTGCGAGTAGAAAAATCATGATAGGAGAAGTCCCGACAGGTCAAATAAAGGTTAGCGTGGACTGAGGTGTCATGTCTCAGCGATCCGAGAGTACATAGTTCAATCATTGACCTCGCGAAGTCGTGAAGTCCGATCCTACGATTCTAGAGAGGGCATCAGGTGAGAGTTATGTGGGAGAAAATTTCCCAATAGGGAAATAGAAGAGATATTTAAGAGTTCTTCAGGCATGAGGAAGAGAAGATCCTGTGTGCGCGTGGACCTTCCAACTTGCAGGTGGTGATGGGGCTACGTTTCTATCATCTTTGTGGCAATCTTTCAAATACTTTTGTGTATTTGACTCTTCAACTCTATGCACTCTCGGCAACAACAATCCATCACTCTTCAACCTTAGTTGGTAAATTCTAAGCCTTCAACTAGTATGTGCACACCTTGCAAGGATTTTGTTCTTCAACTGCACTTCTGCTGGAATGAGAACAACGGTATCCTTCCTGATCTTTCTGAGAGAAAACTCAGACCTTCGTCAATGCACACCTTGTGGACATTTCTTTGCACTCCTTGCAGAAACTCTATTACGAAGACAAACAATTGAAACCCATTCTCTTTCTCTCTCATACTTCATACATTCAACATTAAATCATACACACACAGCATAGCATCATAACAATTGCATGAAAGAGAGAATAAAACAATTGTAAGCATATTTTTTAGCAAATGTAAACAGTAAGCATCACAACACCATGAAAATTGAGTCAAAGATTCATATATTAACTCAAGTGTTTTTGTACATGGGTTCTTCTCTACATCTCTCTGATACAACTCAAATTGTTATAATGTTCATAATACAATGATACAAGGGTGAGGGTGTCTATATCCATTTTCCCTCCTACTCTCTAAACTGTCTAATCTCTTAATTCAAATCTACCTACTTTCATTAACAAAATTAATTGCCTATTACAGTTTGACAGATGGGAGTGATCCCTCCAGATATGTTCATATCTCCTAGGTATAAATGCAAAGTATTCCTTCTTCCTAACTATTACATTAATGCTTTTAAGTTCAAAATTCAAAATGGTTCTTATGAAAACATGCTCTTTTTTTATCTGTGCATCCGGCTACTCCTTTGGATAAGCGCGTGCTTTTGGATTTGTATGATGATCCTGCATCATACTCCCTCACTTTAAAATTTTCATGAACTCATGTTCATCAGCTCTTGCATGGTCTGTCCATGCTTATGAATTTCTGCTTCATCTTCCCAACTAGCAACTTCAACTGGATGTCCCTTCCATTTGACCAAGTATTCAAAATACTCTTTTCTCCTGGTCTTTTTCCTAATCCTTTTGTCAATTATGCTTTCCATCTGTGGATTTTCATCTACAGGCATTTGTTTTGTCCATTGAATTTATTTCTGTTCATCTTCTGCTCCTGCTTCTTCACCTTTGTAAGGGTACAAATCTGCAACATTGAATATTGGTGAGATTCCGACCCCATCGGGTAATTCAATCTCATATGCATTTTCCCCAAATTTCCTTATGACCTTGCATGGTCCAATATTTTTCATCTTCAACTTATTATACGTTCCCCTTGGGAACCTTTCCTTCCTCAAATGTGCAAGAACCAGATCACCAACTTCAAATTGAAGTTATCTCCTATGTTGATATGCTCTCCTCTTGTGCTCTTGAATCGAACTCTGCAATCACTCCTTGATTCGGATGTGAAGCTCCTTCATTCCTTCTGCAAAGTCCTCTGCACTAGCACTCATGAATTCAACTTCCTATGAATCTTTCAATTTAAAAACCCCCCTTGGCTGCATTCCATATACAATCTAGAATGGACTTTGCCCTGTGCTTCTATTAAATGAGTCATTATAAGCAAATTCCACCTGTGGAGGAATGTGATCCCACTGTATGTAGTGTTCAGTCACTAAGATCCTCAAAAAATATCCCAATCTTGTGTTCACGACTTCTACCTATCCATCCGTTTGAGGATGATATCCTGAGCTAAAAGACAAACTTGTCCCCATATTTTTCCATAATGTCCTCTAGAAATGTCCTACGAGCTTGTTATCTCGATCAGAAACGATACTCCTTGGCAAGCTGTGAAGTCTAATGACTTCTTTGAAAAATAGGTTCGCAATATGAGTTGCGTCATTTGTTTTCTGGCATGGTATGAAATGTTCCATTTTTGAAAATCTGTCGACTACCACAAAGATTGAATAACATCCTCTTTGTGTTCTTGGAAGTCCCAATGTGAAATCCATGCTCACTGCATCCCACGGCTTTTCTGGTATGGGTAATGGTTGATATAACCCTGTGTTCTATATTTTCCCTTTTGTGTGCTGACAAATTTTGCATCTGTCCACAAATTTCTTAACATCTATCCTCATCCCTAGCAAAAAATATGAGCCATTCAACTTTGAGAATGTCTTATTATGACCGAAGTGTCCAACCAATCCTCCAATATGTTTTTCCTTTAGCAGGTTCTCCCTCATGGAGCATTTTGGAATACATAGTTGATTGCCCCTGAATAATAACCCATCCTGGATCATATTCCCGGTCCATTCGCTTTTGTCCCTAAGAACTAGATTCTTCGATGCCTCATATGCTTCCTTAAAATATGGGTCATCCCTATGCATTTCTTTGAGGTTATCAAAACCCAAAGTCTTGACTCTGAATTCCTACATAAGCAAACATTTCCTGCTCAAAGCATCAACAACTTTGTTAGCAGTTCCAAAAATATGCTTAGTTACAAAAGTAAAATTATGCATGAATTCAACCCATTTAACATGTTTTTGTTTCAACTTCTCCTGTTGAGTAACGAATTGTAAAGCATGATTATCACTGTACAAAACAAACTCTTTAGGAACCAAACAATGT
This sequence comes from Picea sitchensis, assembly GCA_010110895.2. Taxonomy (NCBI): domain Eukaryota; kingdom Viridiplantae; phylum Streptophyta; class Pinopsida; order Pinales; family Pinaceae; genus Picea; species Picea sitchensis. The sequence continues at coordinate 830 of SNQJ01S0044394.1, read as the reverse complement.
CTCCATTTCTTCAGTGCTTGTATGACTTCATATAATTATTTGTCATATGTTGAGTACTTGATCTTCTCTTCATTTAGTTTTTCACTGAAGTATGTGATCAACCTATTGTCTTAGCTCAAGACCACTCCAATTGCAAATCCACTTGCATCACACCTGACCTGGAATGTCTTGCTAAAATCCAGCAAAACCACAATTGGTTGCTATATGATCTTCTTCCTTAGTAGGTTGAAGCTCTTCTCTGCATATTCTATCCAGTGAAAAGATTTATGTCTTTTCTTCACTGTATCTATCATTGGTTCACTAATTCCACTGAAATTTCAAATGAATTTCCTGTAGAAACTATCCAAACCATGGAAGCTTATAACTTCAAACACACTCTTTGGCGATGGCTAATTCTTAATTGCATATACCTTTTATGGATCCATCATCAACTCATTTGCAAAGATAACAAAACCCAAATAAATGAGTTATGTCCTCATAAATGATGATTTCTTCAAGTTAATCATCAATTTCTCCTGTTGTAATCTCCTCATTACTGCAACTAGGTGTTTTAAGTGCTCTGCTTCAGTCTTGCTGAGAATTAATATATCCTCAAGGTATACAATGAGGAATTGTCCTATGAAATCCCTCAGGACTTCATTCATTAATATCATGAAAGTACTGGGTCCATTCGTTAAACCAAATGGCATGACAAGCCATTCATACAGCCCCTCATTCATCTTGAATGATGTCTTCCATTCAACACCTTCTCTCATTTGAATTTGATGATACCCACTTTTCAAATCAATCTTTGAAAAAAATCTTGCTCCACTCAAGCAATCCATCAAGTC
>SNQJ01S0044393.1:45923-74962 GCA_010110895.2 Picea sitchensis | reverse complement strand
AAGTTGAAGGTTGGGAAAATCCCAACCCAACCACAAATAAAGTGATACAACTTGGGAATCCTACACCCAATTTAACCTCGATGTAGGTCCCACACTTCAAGGGTGACTAGGTTACTCTAGGGAGGCGATCTCGGTGACCCTAGGGGGAATGTGATGGACATGGATAGAGATGAAAGTATATCTCCTAGAGGTCAAGTATAAGTGGAGTGAAATGTGTGAAATGAATTCTTGGGAATGTTCAATGATTTCCAATCATGTTGAGTAACTTGTAAATGGTGAAACACCTGCTCGAGACACAAGAAAAACCACTTTGCAATGATGTATGCTAGTTGGATCAACAAGTTAAGATCATTGTCCCTAATTTTCAGCAATATATAACAATATATATCAGCAATAATATGGTACTATAATATTCTCAATAAATGCTAGAGATCAAGTAGAAGATACAAGAGAAAGACTAGTTAATGACTAGCTAAACTCAAGATGAAAAACCAATATTATAGCATAAAAGATAAGGTTGTTGTAAACACTTGTCTACAGAAAATTATATCAGCGTTATGGCTGTAAAATTCAATTTATTACAACAAGAAAATCAGGCACTGAAAACCCTTCAAATTTTTCCAAAACGTGCGCTAGACCAAGAAGAATAAGTGTGCAAACTTTGAGCAAAATCCAATGGTTGATAAGAGAGTTATTCAAGCAAAATAGTTAGGTTTTCTGCAGCCCTAATGGCTGAAGATTAAATTTAATAAAAGAAACAATAAGTAGCCCCTTGATGGGGACTCCCTATTTGCTGTGAGGTTCCCAAGTCACAAGGAATACAATCCACTTTGCAAGAAGTAGAAATGACCAAAAATCATGTTTCCCAATGCAATATTTTATTTCTCTAATGCAATAAGAAATGACTAGTGCTCTTAGTAATTGGGTTAATGGGGTCATGCAAAGAAAGATCTAGAGAAGCTACTTCCTTGGGGGTGTAAAACCTCTTAATCCCAAAGGCAAAGTTTCTCTAGCTAGGGTTTAAGCTAAGAGGGTGTATGCCCTTATACTTATCTTAGAAAACCCTTTTTTAACCATTAACATGAAACATAAAATGATGAAGACTATGGTGGGGGTGTATTCCCTTATACTTCCCACCTAGCTCCTAGCACAATAACCTTGAATTGAAACAAATGATAGCATGACTGTAAAGACCATGCCAATTCAAGGGAAAATGTCAAGATAATCCACCACAATAGCAAGAGATAAGCCTTACAAAGCTAGAACATCACTTCCATCAACCACAACATCAAGATATAACCATAAACATGAGCCAAGAGAGACAATTTTTCCAAAGGTAGCAAAAATTTCATACCAATACTTCTCACAAGAGGGAGAGCTATGTTCAAATGAGATCTAGGGATGATTTTAAGAATGGAAAATTATTTTAAAATGTAGAAACCTTGGTGAATCTTACTAATCCTTCATATGCCAACTATAAATGTTTGGCGATATTTTTGTAAAAATATTCAAATTTCTAAGGATTTTATATAGTTTTTATAATTTTTTGGCTATTTTTAAGGTAAAATAATTTTATCCTATAGAATTTGGGTGAATCATTTTTAAAATAGCAAATCTCTTTTTTGGAAAAACCATGGAAAATTAGCCCATGAGTGAAAATTAGCCCATGATCTCTTATTTATACAAAATGTCACTAAGGTGACTTGTCCATAAATTAAGGGGTAAACCACAAGGCTAGGGGTCAAAAACCCTAATATTTCCCCCTTTAACAAAGTAATATTAAAAAATTCATTGAAGTTTCACTTTTGCACAAATAAAACCCGAATTTTTGTAGGATGTCACCCCTTTAGGGGATATTTTGGCATTTAGAGGAGGTCGTTGTTGATAGAGAGGAGGAGAGAGGCTTCCCAAAGCCACATGTCAAGCATCCAACAACTTACTTCATAATGAATTCTAAAGTCCCTTCAAAACATCCAAGTGCCAATGTATGTCACCTCACCACCAAGCCCTAACCCCCTTAGGTGACATCATTCTTCTATGAGTGAAATTTTTCCTCTCCTAGGAAAAATGTTTGGTATGTGGGGGATAGGATATGTCGTCCAAGTCATATTAAAGGCCTTCCAAGTCTGATCTTTCTCAGCTAGCATGCATGCCTTTGGAATCCAACATGTGGGCTTGTAGCCCCATGGAAGCCCAAGATAGGATTTTTCTTCCAAAAGTTTCCACCAAGTAGGTCCTGCAAAGACAAATGAGCATTCCCTCCAAGGATATTAAGTCATAACATCATGATAAGTGAATCTAGTCAATAAATGAGCCATATAAGCATGTGCATCAAAGATCACTATATCAAACAATTAATTGATCAAAGACACTATGTGACTTGTCAAGATTGAATATGGGAGGGTTCAAAAGGTGTCTTATTAGGTAGATCTTTCCCTAAGTCAAGGAAAGTTTCCAAGAGATCCCTATCTAAACCATGTAAAGTGGGTGAAGTGGTTGGGGTCAAGACTCAATGGGAATAGGGCTCATGACATACAAGGGGTCGTAGTGTCTCATTCATGGGTGCCTTTGTAGAGGGTGTGTGGTACCTTCATCTGCAATGCACTTTTTCCAAGCCCATTATTTTCCATTCTTTTATTCTTTCATAATTTTAAGGAGAGGTTGAAGGTCACTTCCCTGGAATGGTGACCAGACAATGGCAATGTCACCCACAAATACCTAGTGGAAATGAGAAGGTTCGCACGTGATGAGACCCCCTTTCTCTCAGCCATGCAACTGAGAGCCATTACCCTAGTTTGGTGACCAGATGATGGCAATGTCATACCACTAGAAATTCATGGATGTGATAGGTCGGCTCGTGATGAGACCTCCTATCCTTCAAATAATCTTTTAAGCATTATTTATTATATTGTGGGTCCCCTTTATTCAAAGATAAGTGTTCCAATGCTTTTGTGGGTCATCCTTGGGAGAAGCATCTAGAATTTTCATACAAGGCTTTTATCTTTTACCCAACATCAATCCCTCTAGGCCTTTAGCCCCTTCTTCCCATAGAACAAGGGACAACCCATTCTTGGGTAAATACACCCTAAAATCCCAAGAGATAAGGAAATGGAGGGGAAAAATGGTGGAAAGTGGTAAGTATGGATGAGAACGGTATGATGGCTCTTTAAGGGAGTTCCTAGTAGCAAACTCATCCCCAAGGAAGACCACTTACTAGGGAACAATTTCAACCACCAAGGTGAAGCATGGAAAAAGGTATAATGTCCAAGAATATATCATGCAATCTAGAGAAATGTAAGATACAACATACTAAATTGACTTAAATATTGAAATTATGCTCACCATAATACTGACTTGTACCTCATGGAGCAAGGCCCACTGCCTTTTGGATGCTAGCTGATGTGGTGGATGCCATCTCGAAATATGTAACTACATGTGGTGGTGAGAGGGGTTTTGAACTGTGAAAAAGGGTATTGTTGGTCATGTAGTCTCTTGACACTCCATATTTGCAACCTGAGGGCCTTGAGACATAATCTCCTTAGTTATCCACAAAATGATGATAACACGACTAACAAAAAATGTACGATCTTGTGAAAGGTGTCACATTGTCATACGGTTTCCATTCGAGGAAAACAAAGTATCTATGGAAAATAAAAGATGAGTACTTTGATGAGGTTGAAATGGATTTATGTTATTAGGATGTTAATATTTTCTTTTACTGTCCTGAAACTATACCATGTCAGTTGGTCAGACCACCATGCCTCAACTAATTCAGATACTTGTGATAGCTCTAACTGGGTCATCTAATGTCAGAATAAGGAAAATGAGGCACAATTGGAAATTTATTTGAGTCTATTACAACACAGAATCCATGATTTTCTAATTTGGATCCCATTAATAGTGAATTTGTTAACCCTGAATCATTGTTTCCAATCTGGCCTCTTAAACTAGTGATGGATTTGCAAAGTCTTGTTCTCACCTATCAGGGATCAAAACCAGGCATAAGATATACCGTCAGAAAGGTATGTCACTACCCTACATCACCTCTAGGCCATAGTTTCCTTTAAAATTAGATATATGAACAAAAACTGGCCAGGCAGTCACAACTATGGATTTTGGCCATTTAGGAGGTGTGAAAGTTGCACCCTTCATAGACAGGTTATATGAAATCGGTATCATGATCATGATAGACCGTTGGAAATTTTATCATAATCACTAAATGATAAAATAGGTTTATTTTATACATAATAAACATGTTTTATTTTATTTCAAGTGGAAGACTATGTCCTCACAGGACCCACCTAATGACAAGCGAAAGGGGCCATCGTTGAATTATTTGTAAACTGAGTCCTTAGCTCATGAAATTTGAACTGAGCATCCTTGAAATAGGAAATAACGATATGGTAGGGTTTCAAAACTAAAAAATTATCCCAAGAGGGCCTCCCATAGGGTAAAAAGAACATGGTCACGAGGAAAGTCGGGTAAGGTTAAAATGAGTTTGTTTGGGTGACACCAAGACATTGATGGACATAAGGGTATTGATGATTGTTATGAATATATCCAATAAGTAATATTAGGCTAGGTAACATAATGAATTTGAAACTAGTTTAGCCTTAATATCCCTTAGAATGATACTGGAGGTACTGACCCAACTGAATCTGACACCCTGTAACTGACTTGAACTGATATTAATTGACTTGAAATTGTTTCCTGATACTCTTCTAGTGTCTGATAAGTCACTATGGTTCTTAGATAAAACCTATGAAAACAACCCACTGATACTCTTTAATGGTCATGAGAAACCATGACTATGACCCATACCACTATCATTGACTGAAACCAAAGCATAAGAGGCTACTAAGAGCAAACCTCATGCTAGCTTATGAAGAAATGAAAGTGATAAAAAATATGTTGATTTGAAAGAAAATTTTTGGGTCAACACATGTTCATGGATTATCGAGCTCGCATACTCCTTGTTATATATTTATGGACTATTTCTTGAAGAGGATCCCCATGGTTCCTCTCTTCTACACACGAACTCACAACATCATGTATTTCTAGATCTACATTGGCGTTTCTCTTGACTTGGATTTATACAAAGGATTATATTGTTGAATTCCAAACTCTCTCATTAGCTATCGAAGCCAAGGAACTTCATGACTAACACTAACTACAATTGGATACTCAAATTTTGCACAAGATAATGCAATTGTTGATTGCTTCTTATAATACCAAGAAATAGGAATGGACACAAAGCGATAGACAAACCCTAATGTGCACTTTCAATCATCAATTGAAATAGTCCAATTAGAGTTAGTGAAGCTCACAAGATGAGAAGCACTAGTGGTGTACCGAATGCCAAAATTGTTAGTACCCTGAACGTACCTTAGAATTCACTTTACAAACTTCTAGTGACTCTCATGAGGATCTTGAAAGAATTGAGAGACAAGTCCTACTATAAAAGTGATGTCAAGGCATGTATGAATCAAATATAGTAGACTCCCAACCAGTTGTTAATACATCAAACGATTAATGTGTAGTGAAGAGAAATTAGTAGAAAGGGTAACACCTAACTAAATTGGAGTAGGATCATGATTATAATTAGCCATGCCAAAGTTATGACGTAAATCAATTGCATACTTCTATTGAAAAATGGAGATCTATTTTGAATATTAAAGAACATGTAGGTCAAGAAAATAATGAAAAAGTCTTGGATCGATCATATCAAAAGGACCCATAAATGATTCCTAAACACTTTGAGTCATAGATGAATAACTCCCTATGATAATCAAATTATCCACAGACAAAACTATAATTAAGAGATCAATGCCCTGCCTCTAAGTGTGAACTGTAGGATTAGAATGACAACAATTGAACCTTGAAGTAATTAGAAAAATATCCAACTTCTCATGTTATCTTGAGGATATTGTTTGAGATCATACAATGAATGTTGGAGCCTACAAACAAGAGAATAATCCTATACAAAACCAATAGGTTGTTCCATGTAGATTTCCTCATTCAAATCACCATGCATAAATGTGCTCTTCACATGCATCTGGTAGACTGACCAGCCTTGGGAGGAAATAATAGAAAGAATAATGCATGTAGAATTCATCTCATAAATAGGGGAAAAGGTCTCAGAATAATTAAACCCTTCAACCTCTGAAAAATACCTTGGCTACAAGATGCACCTTATGCTTGTCAACGGGACCATCTACTGCATATTTGGTTATGTAGACCCATTTACAATGAACTAGATTTCATCCCTAGGGAAGAGGAATGAGATCCCAAGTATGATTCTTCATTAAATAAGAATAATCCTATGTCATGTAAGCATCTTATTCAAGTATCCCAACAACATCAAAAAATTGTTGCGGGTCATTTGAAATGGCATGACTAAAAAAGGAGACACTAGTGGTTTGTGAATAAGTATGATAAGGTTTATAGTTAGAATAGATAAAATCAGTTGGCTCATATCCATACTTATCGTGCCTCTTTTACTCACAAAATGTCCTCCTCAATTTTTTTTCTTGATCAAGACATTGTTCCTGTTTAAGTTTCCCATGTTTTGTTAGTGTTGATGACATATTTTATTTTTGCTTTATTTTCATCTAATTTTTGTTCTACTAAATTAAAACTATTAGCATGATCTCACCATCATCAACATGATAATCTGATTGTCATACACATTTTTCATAACCCAGTGGAGTACTAAAGGACAAAACACATTGAGATTCACATGCACCTCATTCAACAACTCATCCAAGATGGTGTTCTCAACTTGGATTATTTTCATATTGAAGCACAAGTTGTAGACATATTCACTAGACCTGTGTCATCACCTTGTTTTCTTTAGTTATGGTCAATGCTTTGAGTGAAGGAAGTTTTCCTTGGGGGGGCATCTTAAGTCCTCCATTTTTTGTTTATGTTGTTTTCTCTCTTTAGGGGAGGAGTTTTTTCCTATGGGGTTTTCTCCTTTTCTTTTCTTATGAGAGTTTGTATTTGGGTACCTTAGTAGGCCTAGTTGTTGGGACCCATTTTTATCTTGTTTTTTTACTCCCTATATTTCACTTAAATGGGGGTGTTAGTGTGATTTTCCAATAAAACCAACTAATGTTAGTTGTAAGATCATGACAACATCCTCATCTATCCAGTTTTCATAGCTATACTTTGTTAACAATGGGCCTCTTTCCATTGTTATATATATCAAGCATCCCTTTGTATTGAATAAGAAATAACATATATACATTTGATGTTTTGTTCTATGGAGTCTAGGATCATTTATGATCTGGGTTAGACCCATATTTATACACATCTAACCTATAATATCAACACGTGGAACAAATTTCATATTGTTATATGGACATCGATAACGTTTAGGGCCTCACTTTTCATTTATGTTATGTGTGAATGTTTTCAATAGTCATAACAAATTATGCATAAATTTTATGATAGATTTTATGTACTTTCCTCATTATCATATTTTTGTAATTGATTTAAAAATCATATGTATTTCGTGAAGAGGGTGATCCAGGTGGATATCAGTGGCCACCCACCTTTTCCAACTGGATCAAAACAGTTTTCTGGCAATTTTGGTAATTTACTATTTTTAGCAGTTTTTAACTTCCGGGGCCATTTTGAGGGCCTAAATGAAGGTTTTTATGGATAGAGCTTATAAATTATAGACAAAGGAATGATTGATACCCCAAAATGAATCTCCTCAAAGATACCTTTCCAATGGGCTATCATGCGCCTAAAACAGAGATCATATGCAAAAGTTACAACCCCGGGAAGTTGATGTACTAACTTACTCAAACGGGGCCCACATGACTTTTGGTGCTTCATCTCCTAGGGTTAGGTTTTTGGATGTATAGGATTTTAGGAATTCCTATTTATTGTAAAAATTCCTTCAGAGCCTCATTGTAATCATCTTCTTGCGAATGCGAGTAACTGTCACATCTCTTCTCAGAGATAAGCTGCCACCATTCTAGCGAGTCTTTCACTCCGTATTTTTACAGTCTCTGTACATTTATTTCATTAATAGAAATCATGTATTACTGTATATATTTTCCTCTAGTCATATTTCTGATATATCTCTGTTATATTTCTATTTCTCTTTCAATATATCTATATATTTCTGTGTTATATCTCCACTCTCATTTCGTGCCGAAAATAATCTAGATCAGTGGTCTCAGAGCAGGCTGCTCTTGATCATTTTTCAGTGCATGTCCCCGACGAGCTCTGAGTATAGAAAGTTGTGTCTTGAGCTTGTCTCTCTTGAGTACAATCACTCTCGCACACCCAAGAAACCCTCAATGGCGGAAGAAAAGAAAAATGATGGAGCAACCGATCCTATCAATATGTTGCTTGAGCAAGCTCTCACGCGTAAGAGGGATGAAATGATGGATACTTTTTCCCACATCCGTCAACGCCTGCTGATAGAAACAGGAGCATATTCATCAAGCGTCCACTTTGGAAGCACCTCGTCTTTCAAGGTACAAGTTAATTTTGATATTCTTGTATTTGAAGGACAGATAAATGCAGAATCCATAGACAAATAGTTAAATCTACTAGAAGGTTATTTATTTGTTCACCATTTTTCCGATAGGAAAAATATCACCTTCACACTCCTTAAAGCTCTCCCCCATGTCAAACATTGGTGGGAAACTTACTGGGAGAAAAGTTACACAGAGGATTCTAGAATATATGGGGCCAAGCCCACTTGGGATTTTTTTGTGGATGTGGTAAAGGAATAGTATTACCCTGTTGGAAACTATGAGGACTAGTACATGAGATGGACCACACTACGAAAAGAGAGGGGCAAAGAAATTCTGGAGTTCAAAAATACCTTCCATACCTTGCACACCAAGATGGGTATCAAAGACTCCAAATGACATTTGGTTATGAAATACTGTGGGTCTCTACAGAGATACATCTAGACTGAAATGGATTTTCTATACATCTCATCACTCGGTGCTTCTTATCGATATGCTGTTAAAATCGAGAAGAAATTTAAGCACCAGAACAAATGGGAGTTTGGGTCTACAAATATGCAACATACAAAGTATGACAAAGATGTCCCTAACAAACAGTCTCCCGAAAACCAGTCCAAGCCACAGAAAAAGAAGGTTCACGGGAAGACAAAGAAGGACACCGAAAAATGGTGTGATTTCCACAAAATCCCCTGGCACAACATGAATGAATGTCGCTCAAAACTGTCATTGGTGGCTGAGATCAAAGACAAGGAGCCGAACCCTGATTCAGAATCTGATTCTGAAAATACTCGTAAAGGATAGATCATTGACACAGACCCCACTTCTATTGTCGCAACCAAAGCAATTCAACCAGAAGAACCAACAGATCCTAAAGAGGGGGAGCACCTTTTTTATTCACAGATGTGGGTGAAGGGGACCCCACTTCATTTTATTGTTGATAGTGGAAGCCAAAACAACCTCATCTTAGCAGAGGTAATCAAATAGTTGGGATTGTCGACAACACCACACCCGCAGATATACAACATCGGGTGGCTTTGCCAAGGACGAGATTTCCGTGTCATCCAATAGTGTTGATTATCATACGACATCCAACCCTTCAAGGATGAGGTATTATGTGATGTTTCCCCACTGGATGTTTGTGATGTTCTCTTGGGTCAACCATATATGTGGAGATGCCATGTTGTTTATGAGTCTCGACCCCGTAGTGTCATTGTTACTTTGGGGGGTCATCTCTACAGAATACCAGAGGTAGTTCCAACTATTGTTCCACCTAAACAGTGTCACAAGGTAGTATCTCATACTGCAAAATTCATCTTCTTCATAATCTGTTCAAAAGGGGAACATAAGGACACTGCAACCACTACAGCCTCGCCCCAAGCACCTTCTATCCAATAGAAGCAGGTCAAAAAGGTTGCATAAAAGGGCAAAGATTCCTTCTTCACACAGGAATCTCATGTAGAAATACTGGCTAAAAATGTCCAACCCTTCCAGCCACATGTTCGTGACAACCTACAACAAGCTAAGCAACACAACTTCTCCAACAAGGCAAGCAGCTCCTTAAGATGCAGATTCAACAAACGTTTTTCCCTATACCCCGGGCACTCAATGCAATGGATACCATTGATTCCTAAGGAGGGAGGATTGATCTAGGTGGATATGGGTGGCCACCCACCTTTTCCAACTGGCTCAAAACAATTTTCTAGCAATTTAGGTAATTTACTATTTTTAGCAGTTTTTAACTTCCAGGGCCATTTTGAGGGCCTAAATGAAGGTTTTTCGAGATAAAGATTCTCAATGATAGCCAAAGGCATGATTTATCCCCCAAAATTAATCTCCTCAACGATACATTTCCAATGGGCTATCATGTGCCTAAAACGAAGATGGTATGCAAAAGTTAAGACCCCGGGAAGTTGATGTACTAACTTACTCAAATGGGGCCCACATGACTTTTGGTGCTTCATCTCCTAGGGTTAGTTTTTTGAATGTCTAGGGTTCTTGTCATTCCTGTTTATTGTAAAAAGGCCTTCAGAGCCTCATTTTAATCATCTTCTTGTGAATGTGAGTAGCCGTCACATCTCTTCTCAGAGATAAGATGCCACCATTCTAGCGAGTCTTTCACTCTATATTTTTACAGTCTCTGTACATTTATTTCATTAATAGAAATCGTGTATTATTGTATATCTTTTCCTCTGGTTATATTTCCGATATATATTTGTTGTATTACTGTTGCTCTTTCAATATCTCTGTATATTTCTGTGTCATATCTTTGCTCTCATTTCGTGCCGAAAATAATCCGGATAAGAGGGGGTATCAGAGAACGATGTTAGACATAGGGAAAGAGATGAAGAAGGTCATAGAAGAAAAGGGAAAGATATAATAATTTATCACAAAAACAACAAAAAACCCAAAGTGAGTTGTAAATATATACTTTATGATTGTCTATAATATTGAAAAACATGTGTTTATTTTATGAAGAGTTTCATTTATAACTCTAATCATTACTTACTATATGATCCAGGTGGATCTCGTTGGCCATCTACCTTTTCCACTAAATCAACATTTTCAAGCCTGTGGTTTTGATAAACCATGTTATTCACCCTTTTGATGGGGGATGCAATGTAATGTTATCTCCATTTGTTAATTACAAATGCCATGTAATGATCTCTTAGTGATCTTATGTACATGCCTAAAACATAGAGTTGATGCATTGGATCCCATTAGAACTTCGCAGTTAAGCATGCTCAGGCTAGAGTAGTATTGGGATGGGTAACTACCTATGAGTTCCTAGTGTTTTACATGCCTATAGAATTTTATAAAATTAGACCAATTTATCCCACACACATCATGAGAATTATTCTCCTTTCACTCTCTCATATATAATTGAGGTGAAGGAAGCCATTTAAGCATGCAATGGAGTGTTATGCAAATCTTGTTGCAAATGAAGCATAACCAACATCTCTTTCTCTTCAAAGATAAGATACCCCATTCTGCCAATTAGTGTTCTACAACTTTTTTTCTATCTTATTCATTAATAGAAGTTGGTTTTAACCATATTTCTGTGTTCTCTTCTATAGTTTCATTTGTATCTCATTTCATTCTCAACATAACTTAGATCAGTGGCATCAGAGTAGTTTGATCCTTGTTGTTTCTCAGAGCATGTCCCCAACGAGGTCAGGTATATAGAGTTGGGTCTCGAGATAATTTATCTTGAGGAACACTACTCTATCCATCCCAAGTGACCTCCCATGGTGGAAGAAAATAGATATGAAAGAGTAGGAGATCATTTTAATACATTGCTCAAGGAAGCCCTCATGCGATAGAGAGATGAGATGATGGAAATTTTTTCTCAAATCCTTCAACAACTACCAATGGAAGCCAAGGCATATTCAACAAGAATCCATTTCAAAGGTAGGACACCCTTCAAGGTATAAGTTAATTTTGGTATTCCTTTAATTAAAGGCCAGAATGATGTAGTTGGTCTAGAAAAATGGTTGAATCTGCTAGAATGTCATTACTCTATACAAAACAAAATTGAGAGTGAAAATATTACCTTTATTTTATTTAAATCCCTTCCCCATGTCATAGATTGGTGGGAAGGTTATTAGGAGAGATACACCATGAATGTGTTGGACTAATTTTTCATTGATGTCAAAGGTTTTATATCAAAGTTTTGATGTCAAACGGTTGATGACAAGTGGTGTCATGGTGATGTGTTTTCATTGATGTCAAGTTTGATGTCAAAGGGAGTTGTATCATTGATTTCATGTCATGATTGATATCCAAGTTAGTTCATAATCAGGGATAAGGATGCTCTCACGAATGCTCTTATGTAGGAAGTACCAAATGAATGAACTCCAAAGTGGTCCCCTTATGGTGCAAGCCCTCATTCGAAGAATCTCTTGGTTAGATTTCTAAAAGTGGTCCCCTTATGGTGAAATCCCTCACTGTAAGGAGTTTTGCAAAGTCAAAATGGTTAAGTGGTTGAGTAATCCTAGATGTGTGGTCATGAAGCTTGAAGTTGTGTAGAAGAAAAAAGGTTGAAGAATAGGTCAATAGGATATCATATGTAGATAGATGGATAGAGATCATCATTCCATTTATGATGATATTTGACACACCGCATATTCCTCACGGTTAGGGAGATATGACCTTGATAAGTTGGAGAACCCCTTAGAGTAATCTAGAAGCCCCTAGAAGGTCAACTAGAAGTCAAAAGATTCTAGAAAGTCATAAAGAACATTCCTTATTCAAAGTGGTTGTAAAAGAAATTAATTAAATAATAAAGTGGTTGAAAAAAGAAGTGGCGAGTTTACTATTTATGAATAAAGTGGTTGGAAGTGGGTAAAGTAGTTGAAAGTGGGTTAGCCCTAAAAGAGGGAAGTTGTGTAAAACATATACAAGAAAAATTCTAGAGGAAGAAACTTGGAAAAGTATACATAAGAGAGCAAGGGACTCCTATTATGAAGGACCTACCTATTGAAAATTATTGAATATCTATTTTGTGAAAGGTTATTTGCAGGTATACATTGACAAATATGAGTATGCATAGGTTTGAAAAAGAAAAATTCTGAAGGATGGTAAAGTTGCTGTGTTGCAACAAACTCAACTAACTCTAATCTATGAGACATCCATGAGCTTCAGAAGAAAAGGATGCGTACATATGGGGGTCACGGGCATAGAGAAGCACAGATACCTGTGAGATGTAGAGGAGGAAAACATGGATACCCATGAGCTGCGGAAAGGGAAAGTGTGGATCTGTAGAAAGGGAAAGAAGGAAGATGTTTGTTTTAGGTTCCAGAATTTGAGGAGAGACTGCATGTATGTTTGTTAGAGATCAGATACAACAAGGATACTACATATTTAAAGATATGTTCATGGTTATGTCTTAGTGATGGTGTGGAGTGTTGGGACACATTTAATTTTTGCCTCTTAAAAATAAAATTTTCACTCGAAAAAGAAAAAAGAAACTTAGAGATTCTCCTTTTAAATTTAAAGATAAATCCATCGCTTGTTGAAAAGGCACTTACGATATACCCTATCGATTAACTAATCTAATTTTATCATATGGTCTTAATGATCTCTGAATTATAGAAGCTCCTTGAATTTTAAAGGAAATATCTAACGTTTTCTTCAGAGCTTCATGCTTTGGGTATTACAGCAAGTCTAAACAATGAAAACCTTGAACACCAAAACACCAAAGTACTTAAGGATAATTCAAGGTTTAAAGAATGAAAAATTAAAACATAAAAGTGAGTAATAGGAGATTAACTTCTTCATGAATTTGACCTTCAAGAGATCTATACCCTAATTGTGTCCAACACTGACGAACACCGAAGTATTAACAGTATGTATGATCAGATAAAGTTAAAGATTTGAATTGCAATCAACAAATTTTATTCAGCAAAGAGCTTACAAATTTCTCTTGTTACATGCAAGCTAATGTTTGCGCCACGAAAAATTGCAGGGAAGCTTAACCTCAAAATCTAGTGGAACAATAAATCAATTCGGAAGATGGATAAAATAAGAAAAGGACCAAATATAGCAGGCAAGTGGTTAAATAGTCAGAAAAGGGAGCACAAACTCTCTGGAGTGTTAAATCCCCAAAGTGGAGAGATATGGCGCCATGTGTCCTTTTGATTTCAATGATAGAGATTTACTTCAGAACTCCAGGCTTTGGGACTTCAAGAATTCTCGTGTCACACATTCATCTTTATTCTAAAGTGGTTATTCCCGAAGTGAAATATCTGGCACCATGTGTCCTTCTGATTTCAATGACGAATATTTACTTTGGAACTCCGAGCTTCAGGACTTCAGGAATTCTTTATTCACACATTCATCTTTATTCTGAAGTGGCTATTCTTGAATTGAAGAGATCTGGTGCTGCATGTCCTTTTGATTTCAAAGGAGAATATTTACTTCGGAACTCCGAGATTCGGGACTCTGGGAATTCTCGCCTCACACATTCGTCTTTCTTCCGAAGTGTTTATTCTTGAAGTGAAGAGATATGGCGTCGTGTGTCCTTTTTATTTCAGTGATGGAGATTTACTTTAGGACTCTGGTCTTCGGGTGTTTTGAAATGCATAACACCACAAACCTTCTGAAGTGTCAGATCTACCGACACGCATCCACTTCGATAAACGGTTTAGATGGATTTTGGGTCTTTAGAAGTTATTTACTCGACACTATATGCCTCCTTCCAGAGTATGATATAACCAGATATAGGGATGGTCTAACATGTGACCCCCGCTTAGATCGACGGACATGAATTGCATGGACTTTTCTCTATCTTCTCTTCATATGACCAAGAGTTGTGAACACAACTTAAATTTCAGTACTAATCTCACTTTGCAAAGATCGACAACAAGATTGTAATGGATCATGGAAATTAGCGGCTCTCGTGTATTCGACATGTCAAAGTTGTGCGAGGTCTAGCTCTAGACAGAACCCCTGAAGTTGCAGATCAGGTGCCATGTGTCCTCAGGAATGGACAGTCAATATTCACTTTGGGAATCTAGGATTTGGGAGTTTCAACTTCCCCACTCCCGTTTTGCTCCGAAGTAGTTCTTCCAAGAGTTCACAGATATTTTCCTCATGTCCTCCTTAGATCGGCGGTCCTCATCCACTTCGAAGCTTGATATCTACATGCAGACTGCCCCGCGAGATTTGAAGTGTCAATATACATGGAAGTTATCAATTCAGACATATGGCACTCTCATCAGTCATGACACCTGGCATCCAGTTGGCACCGACATGTGTCACTTCTCTTTTCATGACACGTCAACATAGTGATGTCAGAACCACCGCGTCAGAGAATCCTCCGGGAAGTGTTCTTGTTCAGCGCCAAAGTAGTACCATCTCCAAGCATGGTTAGAATGATCCTAAAGTTGGCAGGTGGATAAACCTTAGCGGTGGCGCTAAATTTAGCAGGGGCACCTAGATCACAGATTGTGACTAGATCAATGGTCACGTTTCATTGCGGGGATGCAACATGCTAGAATGATAAAATTCCTGAGTGGTCCCACAATTGAAACTGTGGTATAGTAAAAGAGCTATGTGGCATCACCAGGTGCATTGCGGGCCGAAAATCATGTTACCTCAAACCACTCCCTCGCGTCCCCACAAAATAGAGGAACATAAAGGGACCCAGGAGCAACACTTGTCATCCACATCATGTATCTCATTCACCCTATAGCCTGTCACACCTTCCACATTGGTTACCCTACTTACCTACATTTCATTTTCATTTTTTCCACGGACGATTATTTTTTCCTACATATGTTATCCATTCCTTGACGAACCATGCAGAGCTATCCATCTGATTAGCCTTCTCCCTTTAAAGAAGAATTTCTCCCGGTAGGTGAAGAGACAAAAGAAAATGTCATCGAAGCCCATCAAATTTTACACCCTGTCGTTTCGTTTCAGATATAGTTTATCTTAGTTAAATATTGTAAGAAGTCCAACCATTTTGAGTTGTGACAATTTTTTTATAAATACACTGATTCAAGATCTGTTCAAGAATGCTTCTTGCCGGATGTAATAGAGAAAAACTCTCCTTTGAGTTTTAATACAAGTGCAGACATAGATTCCAAATTTTGTTCGGTTTGGGTTATGTGTTCCTCCTGTATTTTCATATTTCAATATTTCTCTATGCATTTCCTTGATAGATGTTTGATTGCAATTTAGTATCAAAACTATTGTAATCGTATTATATCAGTATATTGCTAAGTGAAATTTTTTTCCTCTGTATTTGTTGTGAGTAAAACAAGAACTGCAAGCTATGTGAATTATTGTACTGTATACTTTGTTCAAGGGTGCACTATTTATTTTATTCTACTGCAACAAGGTGATATTCTTCAGTAATTGATGCCTTATTTTGTTTAACAGTTTTTTAAATTTCTCCCACACCATTTGATATTACAATTGTGACTCAGACACGAAATACGACCTCTGTGTTACCATATTGTTATTTTTATTTAAGGATCTTTTCTCTTATAACTAAAGGAATAAAAAACAATCTTTAAATATGATTTCAGGGCGCTTGGGATAAAACACCTGGAATCACACAGATATATCCCAGATTTAGAGGAAATTGATGATCAAACCCCTACAGTCCAGATTGAAGATAAATTTTCTTCCTCTGTTTGGTATCGTGATATTGTCTCATACCTCTTTACCCTTCAGTGCCCGAGTGACATGACTCCATCTAAGGCGAGAAATTTGAAACTACATGCAATTGAATATTGTATTATTGATGGCTAACTATACTGGAAGGATCCTCTAGGTTTCTTGTTAAGTTTCTTTATAGAACCTGAGACAGAAGGCATCATAAATGAATTTCATGAAGGAGTGTGTCGAGGACACCACGCACGGAGGGTGACGACCTATAATATTTTAAGAGTTGGGTATTATTGGCGAAGATTATTTACTGATGTAAATTCCAAGGTTAGAGCCTGCAACTCTTGTCAATTGTTCTATGGTAAGCAAAATGTCCTTGCACTACCTTTAGTCTCGGTCAAAAAAGAAGCTCACTTTCTACAATGGGGTGTATATTTCATTGAAGAAATCCACTCGTAGTCAAGCACACAACATAAATGGATTTTAACCACCACAAATTACTTCACAAAATGGGTCGAAGCCATTCCAACTCGAAATGCTACAGATTCGGTGGTAATAAATTTCTTGGAAGAAAACATCCTATCGAGATTTGGTTGTTCGTGAAAAATAGTCACTGACAACACCCAAGATTTAAAATTTATGGAAATGGCTAGTTTCTGCCAAAAATACAACATTGTGTTAGGACATTCCATAGCCTATTATCCCCAGGGCAATGAGTTGGTTGAATCATCCAACAAGAGCATGCTGACTATAATAAAAAAAAGTGTTAATAGAAAATAAGAATTCTTGGCACGTTCATTTGAAATACTCCTTATGGGAAAATCGAATTGGCACCAAGAAATAAATAGGCATATCCCCTTTTCAAATGGTTTATGGTACTAACGTCGTCCTTCCTATCAATATCTCCCTTCCTGTGATGAAGCTCTAGAAAGATGCAAATGAAGAGCGAAATGATGTTACAAGAAGGATAAATCAAATAATCAAAGTCCAACAAAATAGGGCCGAAGTAGATGACAAACTTCAGAAGTACCAAGATAAAATGAAGGCTCTTTTCGATCAAAAGGCTAAATACAAGGAGTTTCTTCCTGGAGATCTAGTTTTAAAGTGGGATGCTAGAAAATAAGATGCAGGGAAACACGACAAGTTAGACCATATCTGGTTCGGTCCATTCAGGATTCCAGCTACTGAGGGGAAAAATTCCTTCCTACTGGAAAATCTCGATGGAGAAACTCTTGACGCCCCTATCAATGGGCGTTACCTAATTTTTTTTATGCAATAATCATATTTCACATCCCCATTGTATATACCGGTTTGGTTTCCTATTTTGATTTCCAATTTTATTTTCTTTTGTAGATTATAAAAATTTTACTTTTTGTTGTAAATAAACCAAGTCTTATTTGATATCATAAAAGAAAAATATCAAATATTTGTACTGCATATCATTTCTATTTAGCGGGATTTTATGACATTGCTCGTTTGTTCCAATGCATAATATTTACTATCAGATGAGAGGTGAGAAGGTATTAGAATCTGACACTCAGCTTTCAAAACATTTTCTTTCTCCCCAAATAGGTGATAAACTAATGATTTACTTGGTTCAAAATATAAAGGAAATATGAGGTATAAACTCCTACAAAGGAATACACCACTAGTCCAAGCTGAAATTTCAAAGGAATCTTATTAAATGAAAAAAGGGTTTCACTCATATGGATATGGTCACCCGATCAAATATCAAAGAAATATAAAATCATAGCTTAATTTTGAAGCCTTCTCTGAATGAAATAAAACTGAAATAAAAAGAAAAGAAAATAAGAATAAAAAAGGGCTCGAAGCGAAGTTCAAAAGTCAATAAACAAACTTGTGTTGGAATGAGACCCTTTTGCACAGACTCTCTAAGTCTTCATTACATTTTAATCTGTCTACCTTTGATATTTTATTCACTTATGATCTCTGTTATCCCTTCCTTAGTCTTCATAGAAAGAAAGGGTTTCATCTTGACTCTAAAAATTTAAAAGCATACCTTCAAAGTGAGATTAGGAGAAAATCTTGATGATTCCTGTGATTTTAACTGAAAGAAAGTATGTCTAGGCTAATCCTGATAACTTTAGCTCTTCTCTTATATTTTAAAATGATTAATTTTCTCAAGGTCAATCCCTGAAAAAAGAAAAATTCCCATAAGATCTTCCCTATAGGAGAAGGTGTATTGAATATCAGGAGAGAATTAGTTCAGAGTATAATCAAAAAATGTTGACAGATCTTCATTGTCAAATCTTAAGTAGATATCATCCCTTGTATGATACATACAAATTGATTTCCCCCACTTCAAAAATATTAAAATATAATACAGATGGTGAAAGGAAATTCATAATTCGATTGCCCCCATTTTGTCCCAAAAGAGATGATGAAAGGAAATTCATATAATGATTTCCCTCATCTCCGCAAAATGCAAATTGAAGTGGTGAAAGGAAATTCAATGGGAGATGTAGATAACTTCACCAGGTTACTGACTAGGCTCGCTAGCAATGAAGCAATATCTATGATGTCTGTAAGGCTGTCATACACATATATAACATACTTTGGTATCTAGTTCTCTTTCTGGTAAATATTTACATCCTAAACCAACAAAGGATTCCCTAAATAAATTGTTAAATATACTTAACCTTGATGCAAACAAAATCAATCAAAATATGATATTTCAGTTAAAGTTGTTTTGATTATATTAAGCAAATCCAAACTCGGTTTTAGGAAAGGGAAATTTTAAATAGCCTAACTTGAGATCAATGATTAGGTGTGTTTTGAAGTTTTTCTGATATTTGGTTGAATTTCAATTTTTATCTGTATTATTAATCCCAAAAAGTGTTTCACATAAATGAAATAATGACTCCATTTACCCAATAAAGGCACTTGGTCTATCGTTCTTTCGTAGCTCACAGGGAACCGCAATCCCCAGATGGAGCCTATGTTGGAACACATTTAATTTTTTCCTCTTAGAAATAAAATTTTCACCTGATAAAGAAAAAATAAACTTAGAGATTCTCCTTTTAAATTTAAATATAAATCCATCGCTTGTTGAAAAGGTACTTATAATATACATCGTCGATTAGCTACTATAATTTTATAAAATGGTCTTAATGATCTCCTCACTATAGAAGCTGCTTGAGTTTTAAAGGAAATCTCTAACATTCTTTTTGGAGCTTCGCGCTTCGGGTATTCCAGTAAGTCTAAACAATGAAAACCCTGAATGTTGAAACGCCGAAGTACTTAAGGCTAATTCAAGGTTTAAAGAATGATAAAATAAAACATAAAAGTGAGTAATAGGAGATTAACTTCTTTGTGAATTTGACCTTCGAGAGATCTATACCCTAATTGTGTCCAACACTCATGAATGTCGAAGTATTAACGATATGTATGATTGGCTAAAGTTAACAATTTGAATTGCAATCAATAGCTTTTAATCAATGAAGAGATTACATATTTCTCTTGTTACAGACAAGCTAATGTTTGCACCACGAAACGTTGCAAGGAAGCTTAACCTCAGAATCTAGTGGAATGATAAATCAGTTCGAAAGTTGGATAAACTAAGAAAAGGAACAAACATAGCAGGGAGGGGGATAAATAGATAGAAAAGAGAGCACAAACTCTCTAGAGTGTTAAATATTTGAAGTGGAGAGATTTGACGTTGTGTCTCCTTTTGATTTCAATGGCCGAGATTTACATTGGAACTCCAGGCTTCGGGACTTCGGGAATTCTCGCTTCACACATTCATCTTTATTCTGAAGTGGTTATTCCTAAAGTGAAAGATCTGGCGCCATGTGTCCTTTTGATTTCAACAATGGAGATTTACTTCAGAACTCTGGGCTTCGGGACTTTAGGAATTCTCGCGTCACACATTCATGTTTATTCTGAAGTGGTTATTTCCAAAGTGAAGAGATCTAGCACCATCTGTCCTTTTGATTTAAACGGCGGAGATTTACTTCGAAAATCCGGGCTTCGGGAATTCTCGCCTCACACATTCAACTTTCTTCCGAAGTGGTTATTCCTGAGGTGAAGATATTTGGCACCGCATGTCCTTTTGATTTCAACAACAAAGATTTACTTCAGGACTCCGGGATTTGGGCATTCTGAAATGCATAACACCAAAAACCTTCCGTAGTGTCAGATCTACCGACACACGTCCACTTCAATCAACGATCCAGATGGATTTTGGGTCTTCATGAGTTCTTTACTCAACATTTATTTCCTTTTCCAGAGTATGAGATGGACGAATATAGGGACCGTCTGACACGTGTCCCCCACTCAGATCAATGGACATGAATTGCATGAAATTCGCTCTATCTTCTCTGCATATGACCAAGAGTTGTGACCAAAACTTAAATTTGGGTACTTATCTCACTTTGCAAAGATTGGCGTTCATATTTTAATGGATCATGGAAATCAGTGACCTGCGTGTATTCAACATGTCAAATTTGTGCGATGTCTAGCTCCAGACAAAACCCCCGAAGTTCCATATCAGGTGCTACGTGTCCTTAGGAATGGATGGTCAATATTCACTTCAGGAATCCGGGCTTTGGGAGTTTCAACTTCCTCACTCCCGTTTTCCTCTGAAGTAGTTTCTCTCGGAGTTCACATATCTTTTCCTTGTGTCCTCCTCAGATCGATGGTCATCATCCTCTTTGGAGCTCCATCTCTACATGCAGACTGCCCCCCTTCAGAGCTCCATCTCTACATGCAGCCTGCCCCCCGAGCTCTGAAGTGCCAAAATACGTGGCAGTTATCAATTTAGACATGTGGCGCTCTCATCAGTCATGACACCTGGAATCCAGCTGGTGCTGACAGATGTCACTTATCTTTTCATGACACATCAACATAGTGATGTCAGAACCACCACATTAGAGCATCCTCTGGGAAGTGTTCTTTTTCAGCTCCAAAGTAACGCCATCTCCAAGTGCTATTAGAATGATCCTAAAGTTAGCAGGTGGATAAACCTTAGTGGTGGCGCTAAATTTAGCAGGTGCGCCCATATCGCAGATCGTGAACAGATAAACAGTCACATTTCATTGCGAGGACACAACATGCTCGAATGATAAAATTATTGAGCGGTTTTGAAATTGATACCATGGTATAGTAAAAGAGCTACGTGGCATCACGAGGTGCATTGCACGAAGAAAACAAGGTTACTTCAAACCAGTCCCTCGCACCCCCGCAAAATAGAGGAACATAAAGGGACGTTGTAGCAACACATGTCATCCTCATCACGTATCACGTTCACACTCCAGCCTATCACACCCTCCACATTGGTTACCCCGCTTACCTCCATTTCATTTTCATTTTTTCCACGAACGATTACTTTTTCCTACGTCTGTTATCTATTCCTTGACGAACCATGCAGATCTATCCATCCGATTATCCCTCTCCCTCTAAAGAAGCGTTTCTCCTAGCAAGTGAAGGAACATAAGAAAATGACAATGAAGCCCATCGGATTTTACACCCTATCATTTCGTTTCAGATATAGTTTATCTTAGTTAAATATTATAAGAAGTCCAACCATTTTGAGTTGTGACAAATTTTGTATAAATACACTGATTCAAGATCTGTTCAAGCTTGCTTCTTGCCGGATGTAATAGAGAAAAACTCTCCTTTGAGTATTAATACAAGTGCAGACATAGATTCCAAATTTTGTTCGGTTTGGTTTATGTTTTCCTCTTGTATTCTCATATTTTAATATTTCTCTATGCATTTCCTTGATAGATCTTTGATTTCAATTTATTATCACAACTACTATAATCGTATTATATCAGTAATTTGTTAAGTGATAAGTTTTTCCTCAGTATTTACTGTGAGTAAAACAAGACCTGCAAGCTATGTGAATTATTGTACTTTATACTTTGTTCAAGGGTGCACTATCTATTTTCTTCTACTGCAACAAGGTGATATTCTTCAACAATTGATGCCTTACTTTGTTTAATAGTTTTGTAAATTTTTCCCACACCATTTGATATTACAATTGTGACTCAGACACGAAATATAGCCTCTGTGCTGCCATATTGTTATTTTCATTTAAGTATCTTTTATCTTATAACTAAAGGAAGAAAAAGAAAAAATTTAAAACATTCTCTTCAAACTTTCTTGATGCCTGACATTACTCTTTGAGCCTTAAGTTTAATCTCATGAACCACATGGAGCATCCTTGAGGCACGACTTTGTGAGGTTTAACATATGCTCTCTTGGAGGTATGGTATTTTTTTTGGTAAATGTTTTGAGGAATATTTGTTGAAGCATATTGTTGATTCATGTATGAGTGTTATTGGTATATATTATGGCACATTGTGAGTGTTCTTTGTTGGTGATCTTGGTATATGGTTAATACATGTTTCATGCTAACATAACAATGAGGTTTTAACACATGGTTTAAAGTGAGGGTTTATGCTATTTGGTTATGGATAGTATGATGTATTTATGGAGTATGTTCTTATGGATGGTTGATGCACTTTTTGTGTTACAGGTTGGTATTTGGTTGTGATTGGTACACGCTTTGTAGAGGCATGTGTGGGTGATGGTTGTGAGTTTTTATGAGTAGTTTTGGTGTATGCACATCCTGGTGATATTGTGAATATGATTGAGAGTTTTTTTGGTGATTGGTCTTGGAAAGTAGATATGGTTTGGTTGATGAGATTATTGTGGAAAGTTTTGGTGCAGTTTTATTGGTACATGTTGACAGGTTGATTGTACAAGTT
The DNA here is from genome assembly GCA_010110895.2 of Picea sitchensis. Classification (NCBI taxonomy): domain Eukaryota; kingdom Viridiplantae; phylum Streptophyta; class Pinopsida; order Pinales; family Pinaceae; genus Picea; species Picea sitchensis. Next base: position 51,618 of record SNQJ01S0044393.1, on the reverse strand, counting down.
ATCTTGACAGGGTTCACAATTACAGTTTAACAGAAACATAGACAATGAAAGTGATACTTGGTGAGTTTGTGGTAGTCCTCAAGTTGTAGTAAGGAGAGGCATGAAAATATGTTAGTTTTGGTTAAGAAGGGCATGGATACTCACATGTTGCAACATAGACAGGTCATAGATCTATAGAAAATATTTGAATATTGTTGGTACAGTTCGACAAATTGTTTTCTATCTACAAGTTGGGTCTTGTACTTGAGGTTTGGAATCCTCACATCTCAATTGGTGCTAAGATATGCAATATGAGTCTTGTATTTGAGAGTTGGTACTCCCTTGGAGTTGGTGCTGATAACCCCCCAAATATTGTAGTCTTCATGTTACAAAATAATACAAAAGATTACACATATATCTAATGTTCAATGTGTTCTTTATGATGATGGTTCATGGTTCTATATTATTGATGAATGTTGTTGATATATGCAAGTAGATAATAGTGAATGTAAGTAATGACAATAATGTTTGAAGTGGTTTCTAACTAAAGGAAGAAATAATTGTAAAAAGAGCCACACACCGATTCATCCCCCCCTCTTAGTGTGGTTGGTGTGTCCAACAATTGGTATCATAGGAAGCCTTCACAACAAGCCTTACAAGCTTGAAGGAGATCCATGGACACACAAATGGATGGGCATGCAGTGTCCTCTATATACGAAATTACCTTCTTTTATGAGACATATTAATCAGCATGGAGACTAAATATGAAATGTTATTTGAAGTAAAAAGGAGCAAGTGTTTGGGACACAATTGTTGTTGGATCAGTTCCCTCGAAGAAACAATCCAAATTTGTAGCCCAAAAGGAAGTAGAGAAGAATAATGCAGTGGAATTCAAGACTATATTCATTGGACTCTCAGGTTCTATCAAAGAAAGCATAAGACAATGTACCTCCACCAAGGACCTATGGCTAAATCTAGAGAAGGAATATCAAGGCAAAAGAAAAGACACATAAGACAATCCCATCAAGGATGTGAAGCAAAAATCAATCATCAGTGAAGGTAAATACCCTCCAAAATATTTTGATTGCAATAATTCTAAATGTAATGATGTTGAATGTTCCTCTGCAAATAAAGAATAATATATGGCTGCAATAGAAGAAGTTTGTGTAGAATCAACTAAAATTTATCATATAGATGAAGAAAAATATTTGTTGAAGCTTAAAGATAAATTTATAGCTGGTTTAAGAGAAGTTAGCATGGAAATATAATATGTTTCATATGATTTTTAGTTTCTTGAAAGAATCACTAAGGAAGACCTAGAAAAGTACCAAAGGAATACCATGGCACTAAAACAAATGCTCAAGAAACAAGAAGAAAGTGAAACAACTAAAAATGTCATATTTGAGGAAAGGACTCAATTAGAAGAAGAGATCAAGAGACTGAAGATTGAAATAATTAGTCAAGCATAAGAAGCGAATAAGGTATATGATGAGCTTAGAAAAATCCTTGACGATCTTAAACAAACAAGAGAAATAAATGTAAATATGAGGACCCAACTCGAAGAAGCCAAAATGATAGAGGAACTATCGAAGAATCAGGTAAATGAAAAGGAATAATCATGCCATAAGCTAGAAGCAGAAGTAGTTCATCTCATAATGAAAGCCAAGAAGTCAAATTCTCATTTCAAGTTCATGAACAACTCAATAATCTTGGATAGTCAAAGATCAACAAATGATAATTCTGGTCTTGGATACAAAAAGGAAGCTACACAGTATGAAGTTGGCACTCTTAACAAGCATGATGTAGGCCCCTCATTTTTAAAGGGTGAAAGAAAAGTTTCACATCAAGCACATGCACAAAGAAAAGAAATCTTCAAAAGATTAAAACAAGGAAGACACTAAGAATCCAATCCTACACCTCAAAGCAAATTCATAAGAGAGATGCCTTCAAGGCTGACACAAAAGCACAAGTATGAAATTTTTTTCAATAGTTATTGCTTCTCGTGTAATGAATATGGTAACAAATCCTTGGATTGTATACATTATGCAAGGAAATATGTTGGATGATTCAATAACATCTTAAGATGTTGGAGATGTAATCGTGTTGGACACATTGTTGTACATTGTCACACCATGAGATGTTACAGTTGTAGTGGGTTTGGTCACAAATTCTAGGACTTCTAGAATTCAAGGAGAAAATCAATGAGAAATGCTTCATACAATATGGAAAGAAGAGAAAATGAAACATGGAAGAAAGATAATGTTGAAAGGATGGAATCTCAAAGAACAAGTTCTGAGAAACTAGGACATTCTTAGAAGTGGATGAAAAAGATTGTAAAACTAAACATGAATGAAGTTGGTGATGTTGATCGTGATGATTAGCAGATGAGTCAGATGAAACTTTTGGACCGAGGAAATTTTATTAGGTGTACGTGAATTGAAGTAGGAAGAGTCATGTACATACGCAAGTTGTATGTGTATAAGTCACATATTTGTATGAAGGTTTAATTCTCTCCAAGTATGACAAATCTCATTGTGATATATCTATATCTACACTTGAGTTGGGAGTTTTTGTTGTTAGTATTTTCTATGATGAAGACTTGAGTGGCACACTCAAGGGATTTTGTCTTGGATATTAGGGTTTCTTGCCCTAGATCTATCGTGTCTTATGTCTTCCAGTAGAAAACTTGTTTGATGTTTACGAGCAAGCCGTGAAGAAATTTGTACGGACAATTTGCAAGAGTTGCAGGTCCAAAGGTTTTGGAAAAAAGTGTTTTCTGAGGAATACGCGAGTTCCTATGGGAACAATCGCATACATACGTGATTTGTTTGATGTAAAGTCAGGTACATATCGTAAAACAATGAACGTTTTGGAGACAGTGACAATGACAAAGGTAGTGGAAGGAACAAGGACAATGACAAAGAAAATTACAACAATAGTTATAGATTATTATATTAGATTGATGGACCGTTGTATGGTGCATGGATAGGTCCAATGATCGTCAAAGCAATATCATATCATGGTATTCATTCTGCAATATTTTTGAGCAATTTATCAGTGTTTCGATAGAGCAACAATATTCATAGCAGAAGAAGATTATAGTGGTAGCATATTGTTCACAGTGATTACACAACATCTTGCAGAGAATATAGGGGGAGACATATCCACAATTGGAGTTATTATTTTTCCCATGATTGGTTACAATATGTACATTTTCAGGAGGAGACATATCGATAGTAGGAATTAAATTTTGGTCAAAGAGGAAGAGAAAGAACAGAGGCATGAAGACAAGGGGAACCACCCCAAGAGGAGATACCCTTTGTCATTGATGTGAAAGGGGGAGAGATAGAAACATTGATGATGAAAGATAATCGCAAGGGGAAAATGAGCATGAGTTTTTTCATGTCTAAGTGTTTCCATCAATGGTGGTGTTTCCATCGATGCCAAAGGGGGATATTGTTGGACTAAGTTGTCATTGATGTCAAAGGATCGATGTCAAAGGTTTGATATCAAAGGTATTATGTCAAAGGGTTGATGTCAAGTGGTTTCATCATGATGTGTTGTCATTTATGTCAAGGTTGATGTAAAAGGGAGTTGTATCATTGATGTCATGTCATGGTTGATATCCAAAGTAGTCCATGATCATGGATAAGGATGCTCTCATGAATGCTCTTATATAGGAAGTACCAAATGGATGAAATCAAAAGCGATCCCCTTATGTTTCAATCCCTCAAGAGAAGACACTCTTGGTTAGATTTATCAAAGTGGTCTCTATAAATATGTTGAACCTGCACAGAATAGATCTATCTAAACAATGATACACACATTTGCAGAGAGAATAGAAGAAAGAAGAAGAAGGAGAGAAAGAATGAAAGAGTTCTCATTAACCGTATTCCACACTCAAAGAGTGAATAATTTACAATAGATATAGGATACATGAGTAACTTATGAGCCATAGTGGTGGTCTAGAGTGATATGGACACACACCAACAATTACGGGAGTGAACTGCCACCTAGTTGAGTTAATTAGTCAACTAGTCTTCAGTTAACTGACTGAACATACAGTAGTAAGGAGTTAACTCAAGGAATCAAGGGTAATGCATCATTCTGGTGATGATACCAAGGCAAGGTCGAATTAACATGTTGATTATCCCAATGTTGCATGGTGACAAAACCAATGCATCATCTAAACTCAACTCAACTAGTCAAACTGAAGTGTCAACTGAAAGAGAATATTCTCCAGGTGGAATATTCTCCCCTAAAATATAGGATATTGTATAATGACTAATAATGACTAATAAACAAGGAAAAACCTTAGGAAAAATAAATCCTGTATGTGTGTGAAGTAACTCCAACACCCCCCTTGAACATCACTATGGTAAAAATAAAGAATGGGTCCCTGCAACACGATCATGTTAGGTACCCAAATACAAAAGATACATTGAAATAAACGAGGAAAGAAGGAAAACCTCATGGGAAAACCCGCCCATAAAGGTACAATGTATGTAAAAATAAAACTTGAGAAGGAACAAAAAACAATTGCTAAGCAACCTTGCCCTTCACTCCAAGAAGACCTTGCAATTGTGCAAGTTTGTGTTCGTTGAAGATTTTGTTGAAGATGTAGATGTCTGCATAGATATCATGAAGTATATGCACCATTGATATGTCCACACATATCCACTTTATCTTCTTGTAATGAATAATATCCAAATAAAGTTTGGATGAAACTTTGAAAACCGTGCGGCCTTTCCAAAAAAATGTTGAAATTTTGTTGATTTTAAAAAGATCATAGCTTCACTTTCCAGACTCCATTTCAGATGATTTGTTTTTTTAAATTGGATATTTTTCCCAGAGGAATTCAAATATCCAATTTTTTTTCTACAAAGTGTGCTCATAAAATATCAAAATTGAGTATGATGTGCGCGGCTCCCTTTTTGTCTCCTGAGATGCATGCATTGTGCATGCAAAAATGTCTGCATGTGACTCCTAAGATGCATGCCATATATATTCCACATGAAATTCACAAAACAAATCTAAAATGGAGTAGACATCATCTTCAATTAATGGAATACAAATATCTACAAATACTTGTGTAGAAGACTCTTCAGAATAAGAGGCTTGATCTTCTGTCGATTTATCTTCTGGCTCTATCTTTCTAATCCCTTGCATGCAATCTTCACAATCTTCTTTATTCCCAAATATAACCTCCAATATTTTCCATAATTCATTTGGAGTGTATTCTTGTGTGACATCACATACTTGGTGGAGAATTTCTGGAGAAATAGATAAGCAGATAAATCCTATGGCCATATCTTGTATATTGAGAAAGTCATTTTTCTCATCGGCAGAATCAGGCTCTACTTCCATTGCCATGGTTATTTGGTATAATCCTCTACTTCTGAGAAGAATTAGAATATTTGGCTTCCACTCCCTATAGTTATGAGGCGTGATAAGTATTATTGGTGAGTAAAACATATATTCCATCTTTTATGCGTTCTTCAATATTCAGTACCTGCAAAAAATAATTTGGTGTAGATTTTGCTTAGCAGTCTGTTGGCTCTGATACCATGTAAATGTGTTGAACCTGCATAGAATAGATCTAGCTAAACAATGATACACACATTTGCAGAGAGAATAGAAGAAAGAAGAAGAAGAAGGAGAGAAAGAATGAAAAAATCTCATTAACCGTATTCCACACTCAAAGAGTGCATAATTT
>SNQJ01S0044393.1:2981-25101 GCA_010110895.2 Picea sitchensis | reverse complement strand
TAATTTCTATAAAAGTTGTGTTGCAAAATTGATCCATTTGCATTTTAACACATGAATTAAATCTTGCAAATATTTTTAAGAATACAAGTCTTCTTCATTTTTAGATCAATGGCAATGGTGGCTATATTTCGTTTTTCAACTATTGGCATAGGGGAAAACCTAGGGTTCAACGATTCAACAAAGAACCAAAAAAACCCTAACTACCGACCCTTTTGGCAACACCTGCGAGGTAGATGCAGTCTCACCCGAGGTAGAGGTAGGGGGGGTTACAGGACTCAAGTGTCTGTAACCAAGATGGGACATAGATATGTGATTATAACACTTCACAGAGTACTTAGGAACAACACACATTAATTCATTATCTTTATTCACATCGCAGATCAAACCCTAAGTATAGATCCATGCAGTAACAATGACAAAACATACATCGCACTTAGCATCAAAAGTTAGATCTAACACATTCAACATAGAAAAAGCACTAAGAGTCGATAGATCTATCTATCATTCATAATAATCAATGCACTAATCAGATCTATAGCACAAAACAAACCATCAACACATGATATACATTGTTCACCCCAGTGTGGGGCTACGTCCACCAACTGCTTCTTGTTCTTTATTAGGATTCAATCTCTTACATTCATCTTCTCCTATGTACTAAGCCATAGAGCCAAGCTTCGCACCAGACATGTGATATGCAAACTGTGCACCAGATCTGCCTTTCCAAAATCAAGTCAAGGCACAGAGCCAACTCCTCTATGGGGCATAGAGCCTTACAGACACAGTTTGTTGCACAAATAAACTCAGAACTACTTGCCTCTTACACTTAGCTAGATACTAATTCTTGCACTTAGCTACATACTACTTACTTAGCTACTTCTACCTTACAATATTTTCTTATTTATAATTTTAAATTCCTTACAAAAAGGCCTAATCATGGGTAACCCCATGAGCCGACATCCCATAACCCATTACAAAACCCTAATGAGCCCCATTCTAGGTCAAAAAATCCCACAAAACAAGTGATATCCACGATATCAAATCTGCCTAGGTGATCCATCTTCGACCAGCCTATCAATGTCCAAGTGGTCAATCCTGACCAATGTTTCCTCAAAACTTGGTTGAGGGCCAACAAGCCCCCAAAACTCACCTGTGACTCATACCAAGTCACTTAGATCTGGGCAGTGTTTCTTCAAAGGCCTCGATCTTAGCTTGAGATGCCTCAACTTGTTGCTTCGCCTGAGCCTCCTACTCAGCAAACTCCTGGATCAATTTCTCTATAAAAGGCCCTTATAGGCATTGTTCCACTGTCGCAACCACTTGGTCTAGATGTGAACCTTGTCCTTCGATCTCTTCAAACACTGCGCAGGCTTCCTCCTACACCGGTTGTAGCCTTTGTGTGACCTTCATGACTCTGTCCTAGATGGAAGTAATCTGTTGTTGGGTCGCGCATTGTTCTTGTGATCTCTTCATTCTCTCGACCACAGTGAGTGACTTCATCTATGCTTGAACTGTCAGTGCCTACTACTACGTCTCTTGTAGTTGCGCTTCCAACTTCCTAAGATCTGGTTCTTTCATGAGACATTCATAGGTCTACACACTTTTGTCTCTTAGCTTCTTGCATTGTGAGGTAAGGACTCTGATCCTTTCCACTGTGCTCTTAGCGGCTTCCTCCCTTTGGTCATGTACTTCATGCAGAGTGCTTGGTAATGCTTGGATATCCAACTCCGTTACCCTTGCTTGAAGCTGTTGGATGGCCTCAATGAGCTTCATCACTTGAGCCTCAACTTCCTCATGTTCCTCCTCTACAACGCATGGCACAGAGTGAAGTTATCTACCCACCACTTCTCTAACTACAGTCTTCACTGTGAGCAGTTGGTCCTTCTCCCTTTGTATATTTTCTTTGTATTCCGCGAGAATCACCTGGAACTCATCTCTCTCGTTCTCATAAGCAGTTGCACAGTACCAGGAAACTTGTAGTTTCTCCAAGATATCCTCTCTTTCTTTCTTTGGGGATTCTATAGGTTGTTCCTTCTCTTCTTGGACTCGTTGAAGCCGAGCCTCTATTGCATCTTCCAATATTCGAAGTTGGGTTGGTTTATCCCCCAACTCTACAATCTCTGATGAAGAAGGCGCAATAGAGACTGCGTTGACTGAATGGACAACTTCTTGTATTTCACTTAGCTCCCTTTCTATCCTGCCATATAGTTCATCCTGCTTTGCTCCATATCTCTGTAGGATATCCTCAAAATCATCCTCCATCACTTCGAGGAATACACTTATATCATCTTCTGTGAAGGTGGCCTCCATCTGGGGTTTACTGGCACAGGTATTCTTTCTTTCCGAGGGTTTCTTCGGAGAACCCTTCCTCTTCTTTGATGTTTCTTCCTTGGTAGGGAGGTCCTTTGGCGGTGTAGCTTCACCTTCGCCTTCCTTTTCTCCTTCTTCCCCTCCTCCTTCTTGATTTAATTTGTCTCCTCCTCCTCCTGCGGGTGAACCAGATCCATTTTCCTTTGAGGCGTTGTCCTCCTCATCAATTTCTATGTTTTGGACTTCCTCCTTTTGCTTCTTCTTCTTCATGTTGATCTTTCCAACATGCTCGGCCTGAGTGACCAAGGGGCTTCCTATAATGTCAGGGTCGGAGAGTTTTGCATCATCAACCGGTACAAGGAACTCTATTGGCCATTCCTTGGTGATCTCCTCCATATCTTTGTCAGTCATCTTATAGTAGGATTGTAATTGCTCATTTCTCTCATCCCTGTGCGTAGTGATATAAATGAAATTTCAATCTACGTGGAACTTAGCTAATGGTCTGTACTGGTGCAATGTTCATGGAGTCATGCGTGGAAAAGACTCAATAGAAACCTTCAGCTACTGATAGTAGTCATGGAATACTACATTCGAAAACCACTTCTTTGATAGGTCATTCATGTACCATAGAATGGAGAAATTTGTGGCTAATGGCTCCAAAGGTTCAATCTCCAGGAAGGCATCTCCTTCTGGAATTTTCCAAACGACAAATGCGATCAACACAAGCAACCAGCTGAAATGGAACTCGTATCATTGATCTTGCGCTTTGCAACAATATTTCTCGATCTTGTTGATGAGGCAGCTCGCCCAATTCATTTGCATCCCTTCCACACATTTCCCTGTGAGGTCCACCACGAACCCGATGACCTACGTGGGGAGATTCTTTCTGACGAGCTAGCCAACTATGGGCTGACAATAAAGGCACACTATGCCATCCTAGATGGAGGCTACATTGTAGCCTCGCTTTCCATTCTCAACTTCGTTGTATGCCTCCTTTATGCATTGTGCTAGGGAGCGATTTGAGGTCTTCCATAGGTAGAAATTCTGAGGGTCGGGTCCTTGCATGCTTGGTCCTATGATCAGGTGGATCAGTGTTGAATCCACAGTAATGATCCTATAAAGCCACATGTATCTTCCATGATAGAATGAGAAGAGGAGTTTAACTCAAGCGTTGACCTCCTGATGTCGGACAAAGTGAGGGATATTCATGACATTCAATATCGTGGATTGCGCGAACTCCTTAATCCATGGATAGGAGACTAAGTGAGGCTTCTTCCCAATCATCTTCATCAAATATCTATGAGGTGTGAGCATTGCGTAGTTCTTTCTGTTGCCGAGATTGAAATCGTTATTCTTCAATGATGGGATCTGTCCCAATTGGCTTCCTTCTACATGTATCCACTTCGATATGTACGTGGTGATCAATGTATACTCGAATTCGTGTGGAATGTTGTCGCGGTTAACCACACCAACCAAAGGAAGGATGTAGTTAGGTAAGATTGATGGGATCTGCTTTGCATTAGCCAGATTGTTGTGATGATTACTTCTATTTTCAGTCATAAGGTTCACACAGCCCGAGCGACGTCCAATCGAGCGGGAATCCTGTAGTCCCCTAGTTGATAATGCCTGCATTCCTTAAAACATATCTTTGTCAGCCATAAACTTCTTCAACACTTCTTCAACATATTTCTCTAGCTCGGTGTGCTCGACCGACATTCTCACTGTGAACAAATAGGTCAGGGTAGGATAATGAATAGTGGGGTAAACAACAGATGGCGAGGTATGATTGCACAGACCAACACACACAATCACTTTGTTTCTTGTCTTAGATAATCACAAGTAGCAAACAATGGTCTCGGCGCAGCATCCGACGGGTTAAATAAGCAAGCATTATAACAGATTTCTCTAATGGGTATGAATGCTTCCATTAATGTGAATCTGTCCATTATGGCATGGTCTCAACATCCCAAACATGGTCTAGTCACCCAAAAATATGTTTCCTAATCGTTCAAAGCGTCGTTCTAACGGTTGGGGAACCTCTAACCATCATATAGCTTTTCCAAGGAGAAGTCCTATTTTGCGTGGTTCTGTTGTTCCGACAAGGTTCAGATCCTGCAAGTATGCCTCCTGCGAAGTCTTCTCTGTAACTTCCTATAACTTTTCTAATTTGGCTTTCTTTTTACTGAGCTTCCTTGCTTTATTTCCTATGATCCGAGTCTCTGGGTTCCTCTTTCCATTCTTATTCTTATCTTCTCTTAGCATAGTAGCTTCACGCTATCTTCTCTTTCCTATTCTTGTACTTATGCGTTGTTTTTCCTTCAAGATCTCTGATAAAATAACATCTTTGTGATCATCCATTACTTCTTTTAACTGTTCTAGCATAGTTTGGGATTTCTCTTTATGATTCTCTAATATGCTCTTATTTTATTGTCTCATGTTCATTTGTTCAACTTTAGCAATCATTGTTGGACAATCTTCAACTTCATGGCAAACTGTTTTACAACAGAGACAAATAAGACATGCACCAGGGCATTCCTTAGCAAGATGTCTTGGTATTCTACAGTTATGACATAGTGTCAATCCTGTTTTTCTCTTATACGTTCCCCAACTTATCTAGTACTGTGCACTAGGATCACAGTGCTGGACTTGCAATCTGCAAAAAGTCTTTCTAGGTTCATGCATCCACTTATTATTCCAAAAATTATTTCTATGCATAAGAATAACATATCTTTCTCTATTTTTATCAAATTCGTTCAGATCAACTCTTTCTTCTAACTGTACCCTAGCTTTCAGACTAGTACAAAATATATCAAACATACCTATATTCATGCTTTCGAAACAAAAAATTGCACTTATCTTACTCTATCTAAGAAAAAAGAAAGCTTTACCTCTTTCAAGATATTACCTCTTTTCTTCAGATCGAGTTTCTTTCTTAGCACATAGATTCACAAGTCAAGTAGAATATTGCATACTACAACATCATATCTACACACAAAGCTTCTTATTTATTTACTTTAGTTCCCAACAATCACAGTTTCAGGTCCCGAAAATGGAACCATTTGTTGGCACAGGGCAAGACCCAGGGTTCAACACTTCAACAATGTACCAACAAAACCCTAACTACTGGCCCTTTCAACAACACTTGCGAAGCAGATGCCATCTCACCCGAGGTAGAGGCAGGGGGGTTACATGACTCAAGTGTTTGTAACCAAGCTGGGACATGGATCTGTGATTATAACACTTCGCTGAGTACTTAGGAACAACACACATTAATTCATTAGCTTTATTCACATCACAGATCAAACCCTACGTATAGATCGACGCAGTAACAATGAGAAAACATACATCACACTTAGCATCAAAAGTTAGAACTAACACATTCACCATAGACAAAGAACTAAGCATCCATAGATCTATCTATCCTTCATAATAATCAAGTCACTAATGAGATCTACAACACAAAGAAAACCATAAACACATGATATATGTGGTTCACCCCAATCTGGGGCTATGTCCACCAATTGCTTCTTATTCTTTATTAGGATTCAATCTCTTACATTCATCTTCTCTTGTGCACTAATCCACAGAGCCAAGCTTCGCACCAGACATGTGATCTACGCACTACGCACCAGATCCACCTTCCCAAAATTAGGTCAAGGCACAAAGCCAAATCCTTTATAGGGCACAGAGCCTTACATACACGGTCTATTGCACAAAGCAACTCAGAACTACTTGCCTCTTGCACTTATCTAGATACTACTTCTTGCACTTAGCTACATACTACTTACTTAGCTACTTCTACCTTACAATATTTTCTTATTTATACTTTTACATTCCTTACAAAAGGGCCTAATCATGGGTAACCCCATGTGATGACATCCCATAACCCATTACAAAAACCTAATGAGCCCCATTCTGGGTCCACAAAGCCCACAAAACAAGTGAAATATGTGATCTCAGCTCTGCCTAGGTGCTCCATCTTCGACCAACCCGTCGATGTCCAAAAACTGGTCAATCCTGACCAATGTTTCCTCAAAACTTGTTCGAGGGACAACATCAACTGATATAACATTCCCCCAAACTTGTGTATGATGGTCTAGTATGTGACCTCTTGAATTATAACCTTGTCAGGCATGAATAAGGGGAGAAAATGAGGTGGTTTAGTTGTGCCATACACTCTTATAAATGTGTCGTTCTCCATGAGATACCAATTTCCAATTCTCTTTATGATTGCTATAACTTTATCAGTCATGCAAGGAGGCATGGTGAAAAATATGAATTTGTACAAAGGGGCTAGAAAATACTCGCATATCTTCTGGTGTTACGTGCGATATTTTTTCTCCTAGAGCACTTTATAGTATAGATGATTTTTTAGGTTGGATGGTTGCGAACTTCACCCCATCATAGGGTACTTATGAGTCGTAGACATGATTTCTGAGAGTTAAGAGGACATGTGAAATCTTGGAAACATTCCGGGTTGGGCCCCTTTTACTACAATAATAGCCACCATGATATTTTTAGATAACATGTCATCCCAATTGAATGATATCCCTTCATATACATAGTAGTATATCAAGGGCATATATGATAAAGATAATTGTGATGTGTCATGTTCCCCATATAATCTAGACCATGGTTATTAAGTACTCATAGGGTCTTCTCAAGTAACTTGTAGGATATCCACTTTTGGGCATGTATTTGAATTGTTTGTCATCCATGTACCATTTGGGAAACAAGTCATTTGGTGTGTATTCAAACTCACTAAGAAGCTTATTATGCAGCTTCTTACTTCCCTTTTCGATGTGATAACACTTGGAAAAATATGAAGTTCTGAATGAAGCCATGGGGTCCTTCCTGGTATTGCAGACATATCTAATGTCTACATCAATATTCTTCAAAATCCATATGATGGAATATACACATGGGAACATCGTCAGATATGTTGCTACTCTGGAAATTATTGACTTCCTGATGTTTTTAAACACTTGGAGTTCATTTGGTTCTTCAACTTCAACCAAAAAATTACATGTTTTGAACATATGGTATACATATCCCCACTTCAATGTCTCTCCATCCTTTTCCAAGAGTCTTGATGTATCATCGTACTTAGCTCTGATTATTTATGGCTCATTTTTCTCTTTTCGAAGGCTACCAGAGGCCTTAGTCCCAAGTACCTTGCTTTCTATCTTCTTTTGAGGTGAAATACTTCAACTTGCAATAAAAATGAAATGCGCTTAGTGCGAAGATTAAATTTACACATAATATGAGATTGCATTAAGAATTTGAACTACTAGAAAAAAAATTGGGGTTGTCATTGGATGAAGAGTCATCGTCTAAGAATGATAAAGTGATGACAGACATTCTTGATTAATTTGGTGAAAATTTGAGGAACAAAGGGTGAAAAATGTGCTCATAAGGAAAAATTAGAGGTTTAGAAATTAACTCCTTCGATGCAAATCAGAGTAGTTTCTAACAAGTTGTGTGATGTGTATCAAACCTATTAGTGTTAAGGCTCTTGAGAAAAGATTTAAATAGATCCAATCGAAAAAAATTTAGACAACTCCTTCGATGTGAATTGGAGTTAACTCCAAGTATTTTGAATTATAGATAATCAAAGGAGTTACTTTGAACTCCTCCGATCATATCAGAGGAGTTAAAAAGAACTCTTATGATATGATCAGAATAGTTACTATTAAATGGACTGATTAAGAAATAAAATGTTGGAGGGTTTGTTTATAACTCCTCTAATCATATCGGAGGAGTTAACGTGAAATCCTCTGATATGATCAGAGGATTTAACATGAAGTGATTCGACGAGACCAGGGGGAAAACAAAGGCCGTGGTTTCAATTTTTGAATTTATACATATAAGAAAAGCTAATCCCAAGTGTCGTGCTCACGATGGAAGTTTAGGTTAAGTGTCACTAGTGTCATCGATAATATCCTTGAGAAAGAAAACATTGGTTAAGTTTTTTATGAGAGCTCTCTTGGTGCTATCTAGGTTAGAAGGGATGCGAAAACCTAAAATTGTGAAGGAAAAAAAAGGGGGGAAAATGGTAGATAAAAGGAGTTGGTTGTAGAGGGGTAGGGGATAAGGATGCAGAAATGAAAGGAGGTCTACCAAAGAAAAAAAATAAAACAAAGAATAATCCTAACCCTAGCAAGGGAGGAAAAAAGATAAGACATACCTAGAAACTTTTATAGCTACGTGGAAGACCCAAATAGCTTGTGAGTGTGAATGGCAAGGGATCAATGCATTCTATTTATGGACTAATCTTGTTTCCCCTATACAGCTTAGTGAAATAATTGGGATTCATGGCTGCTATGTAAATATAAAGAAGTCGGTGACCTAACATTTAATGCGGTAGTTGGTAGGGTATTTATGGTCACAGGACTTGGGCTGAAGTCCTCCGATGCATATTTAAGGAATTCATGGGAATTCCTTCGATATACGTAGGGTGACTTAACCTCAAGTCATATGATCACATTGGTGAATATGGAGGAAAATCCTCTGATGGGTATCGAAGGAGTTGGAACCAACTCCTACAATTCCATCAAAGGAATTAATGTCAACTTGCACGATAAGAAGTTCATCAGAGAGAGTGAAGGGAAATCCTTTGTTGTACATCAGAGGAGTTAAAGGGAACTATCAGAGGAGTTAGAGGAAACTTTGTCAATTTTTCCAGACTTGCTCAAAAAATTGTTTCTTCCAGTAATATCTTTTTTCAATGTTTTCTTCTCATAAGTAAGACTTCCCAAATAAGCTTGATATAAAGAGAGAGGGTGATGGAAGACTCTTTCCAAAACATATAAAAAAAGGGGGGCTCCATTTTCCATAAAGGAAAATGCAATGGAAACCTATAAAATGGAGGGTTGTAGTGCCTGACACAAAAACATAGCATGAATAACATTAGTTTGCAAGAGCCAATGCAACATACACAACTAGACTTGGACAATCCCAAAAGGGAATGCCTCACTAAAAAATATATTGAGGCCCTATGATTTGTAAGGGAAATCGACAATTGTGTTCCAATTCCCAAAGGAGTTAATCCACAATAGGAAAATATCGGTCCCATTGATATTGAGGATCTTATTGATCCAACTCCATCCAAATTTAACCCACCTCTTACTGAGCTTATTATATATTACCCTTTGCACACTCAGACTTGCAATAATTTGATCCTTTAGTGTCCCATAATGGAAAATATTATTAATTCCTCTTAGTATGGGGGAATTCACACCCCCATGTCGACCATTTTTGGTGGAGGATTCAATCCTCCTATCTTCACTACACCTAGCACAGTCCCTCGTATCTCACAAATATTACGTGGATGTATCTTTCCCCCCATGTTTATTCCTAATAGTGAGGTAGGGACCCAACCCTCTACTTCATATAGTGGGGGTGTTGTTTCCTTTATAATGACATCAATAAGGATGTCTCATGTCATGGTAAATATTCCCTCGATTTTCCCTAATGTCATATTTTCTATGGGGAGTTCATCCACTCCTGTCGCTACCTTCCCATTCGACAAAGGGCACATCCTCATGTTAGTGTCATCACTTGGAAGCGAATCCTTTATGTCTTGGGTTTCCCATTGAAAAATTTCCTCCTCCATTTTTTGGAAACCCAATGGGTGAGGTTTTTCCATCGATGGGGATGTCGATAGGGAGAAACCCCTTCCCAAGTTTTGGCAACTAGATGAGTGGATCCTTCCCATCTATTATGATTCCATTAGGGAGAAATCCCTTCCAGAAATTTGGAAATTCGATGTATGGAGGACTTCCTCCTTATGTCTAGTTGCCTTCCATATATATTCAATACCTTGGACATCAAGAGAACAATTCTCTTGCACTTGGCACTGGTTATGCCCAAGGTAATTCTTTTTCCACTACCAACCAGATGATGAGGCACAACCCCATAAGTTGGAACATAACTATGCATACGATACTTATTTTCTTAGCAACATTGAATATCCCAAATTTGATGAAGCTCACCAATGATTTAGTGCTTCATGATCCCAATTGTCCTTCGGTCCCTACCGAACTTACCTCATATATTCCAAAATTTGATGGAAAAGCCAACAAGGATCTACCCAATCATGTGATGAATTTTCATCTATGGTGCTCAATGAACTCCCTGATGAATGATTCCATTAGACCGAGACTCTTTAAACATAGCCTAACTAGGTTAGTGACAAAATGGTGCATTTAAATCACATGATATTATTTTGACGCCTTTGATTCTCTTTATTTTACATTCCTTAACCAGTTCCAATTGCTTGTTCAGTATGACTCAGGGACTTGGGTTTTTTATTCCTTTTGAAAAGATGTTTCCACCAACACATTTGATCACATTAAGGAGTAGTGAAGAGGAAATCATATGATTAAATCACAAATCCCTCGAGAATTATTGTTAGAGTGGTTCTTTAAATCCCTACCACCATACCTTTCAAAGGATGACACCTTATCGGGGGTTACAACAGAAGAGGAGGAAATTTTAGAGCCCATTAGTTAGATTTGGTCTACTTTGAATATATGGTTTTATACGAGATATTTCCTAATACACTAAGGAAAGACATAGACCCTGTGAAACCTAGGCCTAGACCACATGTCAATGGTGTGGTTAGTTCCATACAAAATTCTCTAGTTAGTCAAGTGATAATTCAGATGAGACAATTGTGTTTGCATCCACCTGCATATTTGTAAGCCACTACCTCTACCTATGCTTTGATTCAACCCTCCAATTCCCACACCATGTAGACATCTAATCCTAAGGGTAACCATCAACATGGAATAAAAAAAAAAGAAAATGGGTTGAGGAAATAACTCGAACAATAATAATAATGCTAGTAGGGGTAAGAAAGATAAAAAAAAGGTCAAATTCCCTTTAAAATTTTGTAAGGAGGATCATATAACACATTAGTTCACCAATATTGAGGATTCCCAACAAATTTTTTCACAACAAGATTCCCACTAGCAACCTGTTGTGTTTAACAAAAATTTTCTTCCTCATGCCTAATAGTTGGTTATTGGATTCTAGAACAACCCTGAACCTCCGCAAGGAGGAAAATAGGGAGCCCCTTAGCAAGGTGGAAACCTGAAAAATGTTACATGTGTGAATGAAATGTGAAAATCCAAACCAAGTCTTGTAATTATGAATCCTTTGACTCTGATTCCAAAGGAAAATAAATTACTTTTCCTGAACCACAAAATCCTCTCAATATAGAGAAACCAATTGTTGAAGTAATGTCGTGAATTCCCAAGGGTATGCTAAAAAAGTCAATGCATAATCCCAATGCATGGGAAGCTCATATTTACTCCATTTTGGAAGATCTGGCCCAAGCCACTTGCATTATGTCAACCTTAGAAGTTCTCCAGAGTTTTCCAATGTAAATGAGATCATTGATTTTGGTTATAGGATCTTTCAATCCTATGCAATCTTAGTTAATAATGTTTGACCTAGACAACGTGAATCTTATTCTTTTGCACTATGTTTCTTTCCAAATTTAGATGTTGTATCATAATAACAACATATTTAGGATGGTAGTAGATGAAAACATGTCAACTTGTATCATGTCCTTGTATTGTTGGTGAGATATCGACTCCCCTAATATTTTTCCTTCCTCGACCATGTTAAATTCCATTGAGGGGAATGTGTTTAGGACTCATGGAATTATCCCTACATTCCCCATTGAATTGGGGGGAAACGTTGTATCTATAGAGGTGGAGGTGGTCGATGCTCCTCTTAAATTCAACCTTCTCTTAAGACATAGTTGAACCTATGCCATGGTAGCTATGGTCTCTCTGGTATTCCAAGTCATTTTATTTCCTCACAAAGAGAAGATCATAACTATTGACCAGTTGTCCTACTATCAGCATGATCCAAATTATTCATAGGGATATAATGTCCCTTTCATAGATAATTCCACCATGACCTACAAAACAATAGGTGTCGGTATGTACCTTACACATATGGGAACTTTCAACATTCTGGTGCCCATAGCTTATATTGACTCAATTCCAACATGCACAATCTCATGATTCACTATGATCCCCACAACCAGATGTTGTTACTTCAGGACATCCTATTTAACATGGTTGAGGAACTTCTCCAAACATGTAGATGAATCTCGATCGTCGATCAACAAAACAGATGTGATATGGGTCGTCGATTCATCAAACATTCATGCTATGAAATCCAATATTTCCTCCATGGCCTACCAACATGGAATTACACATCACCACCACAACCACCTAACACATGGTCTCCACATCACCACTTCCATGCCACCAAACACATGGCCTCCATGTCACCAAGTATGAAACATTTACCAATTTTCCATAAATTTCAAAAATTCCTAACCTTTTAAAAATGACTAATTTTGGAAATTTCTCTTTGGTCGCCATGACGTATCTATAATTAAGCTTCCCATGGACCATTTTGGCTATGTTTATGTCAATTCAATATCCCATTGGAAAATTACATGCATATTTCACCCATAATTTGAGAATTTTCACTCAGAATTTTAACAAATTTATTAAATCCACACTAGTCTTCTGCCCATTTAAGTTTAGTGTTGAACCAAAATATTTGATACCACTCTATAACATACCCATATCCCCTCCAAGGCACACTACCATACATTTTTTCTGTTATACCATTATGTAACATGCCTGATTATCTAGCTAGGCCACATTACTATGATATCGACTATCATTCAATTAAACTCATGAATGAAACTAACTTAAATATGCACCACAACGATTAATATACATGACATCATTCATATAAATGAAATATAGAGTAAATGCAACATTCAATATCTGCATTAAAACTGTAAATTACATAGTGATTAAAGCACTTATCTTTTAAAGATGTTATACACAACTGATTGTAGACAAAGGGCATTCCACTCAGCCATAAACTCTGTTGATCCAATTCTCTTAGTATAAAGTCACCCCCACGATGGGGATATGAGTCCACAAGGATGGATAGGATCCTATGGGTGTCTATATTTCATAGTAACATCTCTAAAATCAACAAAAACACAATGATGAAACTCCTATAGAAATTCCAATCTCCCACCTCTCTTCCCCATCAGCTTGCACAACCCAAGGGATGATATTTCCTTCTTTGCACCATAGTCCCTCAAATAATATCCATCCCCTCCAGGGATATAGCACAGATTGAATAGGAATATATCTACTGGGGGCTCCGGGAAATCTATCTACAATAAGATTTCTCACACAACAAGCTCACTTACTTTTGGGTAATTTTCTCAATATATAATCACTCACAAACATAAAAAAAAAAGACTCATTTTCAGCTTAATTTTCATCTTCATCAAGTTGTCTTCAATACCCACTATGTATGGACACTCTTCTACAACATTATTCTCTCTTTTTTCTCCCTTCTTGCTCCCCATAAAATCTCTCCTAATGATATGCTTGAATTCCCTCTTTTCCCCATGTTTTCCTTAATCTTACTTTTCCCCTAAGGATGATTACACTCAAGCCTTGTTGCCATAATTCAGTGGGATGAATTCCTACTCAACCTCTTACATGAATTCCTTGATTTGAGTGATTTATAAGTCAAAGGGATAAATGGATAAATCACAAACCGATTAATGAAGATGGTTTAAGAATCAAGGAATATGAAAACTTCTCAAACCCCCCATTAATCCCCTGGTCTCATGAAATCATAGCCCCCCATTACATTGGTCCTTACTTGTTTACAACCATCAATTCATAATATTACAATTATACAATGCTACATTTGTTGGATTACTGAGAGGGGTGGGGTGAATCAATAATGAGCAATTTTACTACTTTTAACCACAGTATATTTCAATAATATTCAACAACATATCATTAGAATTTAATATATCATCAACAGTATAACCATAAACAAATTCAAATCACAATATATACATAGCACACCAGAATTTACATGGAAACCCAAATGGGAGAAAACCACATAATGATTTTCTTATATGTTAGAAGAAATACATTCATAGGAAACAACAACTTCCTTATTTTAGCTACAACTAGAAGGAGGCTCCAATCCCCTATTCTTAGGCTCCAACCTAAAGGAACCTACAACTCCCTGAATTATGTATCTCCAACTAGAAGGAGGATACAACCACTTGAGTTCTCTGACTCTAACTGGAAGGTGGATACAACCACCTATCCTTGCCCCATCATGCCTCCTTGAAGTATGAGTGTATACCAATTGTTGCTATCACAAACTCTGCCACTGTCACTACTATTATCTCTGTCACTCTATCTCTGTCACTATCACTCTATATCTCTCACTATCACTCTTTCACTATCACTATCACATCAACCTATATATTCTCATCAACCAACTAATACATGTACTATACCATGCATAAACTGTATACCAACATACATACTTTCTCACGCGTCAATCATGAACCAAATATACATCAATAAAGAATAGTGAATCATGAACTAGACAATCAACCATATGTAACATGTACCATATACCATACCACCAACAATATGCAGATATGTACCATATAATCAATGGAGTATATCAAAGAACCAATGCATGCCCCTCATGCATATGCCACCATAAAACATGAATATTCCTCAACCATATACAATCAACTTGAATATAATAACTATAAGAACCATGTCATATGTTGAACTAGATATAAGAGTGCTCCTCGCTTAGCCAAGCAACCAAGATATACCATGTTGACGATAAAAATTGCAACAAGGATTTTTCCCGCAAAGTATTTCTAAAGCCTATTATTATAAGCTAACTATATATATAATTCTAGTAGGTGGGACCCCCTTATAGATTGGAAGATCAAATCTAGTTCTTATTTGAT
The DNA here is from genome assembly GCA_010110895.2 of Picea sitchensis. Classification (NCBI taxonomy): domain Eukaryota; kingdom Viridiplantae; phylum Streptophyta; class Pinopsida; order Pinales; family Pinaceae; genus Picea; species Picea sitchensis. Next base: position 9,932 of record SNQJ01S0044393.1, on the reverse strand, counting down.
GTTTATGCTGTTGTTCGACATTGCTTACAGGTTTCTACATGGTTGATGGAATCTTGGTTTTATTTACAACATAATAGCAGATGGATAACGCGTATTATGTGTTGTTTCTAATTGCTCCAAGCTCTAAATTCCATATTGTGTGAATGGATTATATCCACTATTATCACATTTCTATTTAGCACCATGGTTTGTTACATGTTACACCTACACAAGACACATGTTAGTAACATGAAATAAGAGCAAGTGAAAAGAGACCTATGGAAAAATCTAAAAAAAAAATTAAACTATGCTACGATGCTACTATGCTACACTACATGCATTGAATTAAATGTATTGTTGTTAGTCCTAGATAATAGGGTTAGCGGCTATATAATTTATTGACTTATATGGAAAAACATGTGATATGCATTATGGTTGGAAATGGTTAATATGGCATAGGGTGGGGCATTTTGGATGTTGGCTTCGATGCATGGTTTAATTGAATGAATTAATGGAATGGTGGGTTGGAGTGTACTAAGGAATTGAATGAATGGAGGATGGAGGCAATGCGCATTTACTGCACATCACTCCATACCTCTCCCATTGGTCATGACCCTAGCTTGGCTATTGTTCAATTGTGTTCGTTGTGGTTAAGCTTCGATTTTTAGGCAAAGGAAGAACTGCTCAGACAAGCTCACGTTTTTAAGGATTTTGGTTACAGTTATGTTTTTTTTCCCATCCATGAACTCGCTCTGGTTATGAAATAGGTATTGGCTTGGTGATGTATGAGTCTGTGATTTTATTTAGACTGGAAACTATGTAAACTTGTGATATTTCTCTGGAATGGATGGTTTGTGTGGTTTTCATTGCAATGATGGCGGAAGTCACGATTTCATTGATCATTATGAGTGCTAGACGCCATAAAGGCCCTCTGTCATCCTTATTATCTTTGGTTGAAGGGTTTCATTCGGTCCAGATTGGCTAGCTGTCTCCAAAAATTTCTTTTCACCATACCCAGTCATTTTTCTATTATGGGGTTGTTGGGTTTGAACCACCTTGTGTCACTATGTATCATTTCACCTGGGTATGGTTTCACTCATGCTATTTATGGTTGCGCAGTGGGTTATGATGGCTATTATTCCAAGGGGATTTCTTAAGGTTGATTTCTATTTCTTGGCTCTGTTTTATCTCAAAAATTTTTGGGTTGATTGGGAAGACCATGAGGGTTATACCCTGCGTGTTCTTGGTGTTATTACGGACCAAAATGAATCCTCTGCTCCTCTATTCATAGTCTCTCCTATCTCGTGAACTATCACCCTGTCTGTAAAGTTATTGGTGGTATGGCCTGTGTGTCCACCATATGGTCTCGGAGGTTCTCAACCACTATTGGGGGTCGAATCCAATATCCCTATGTTGGTCCACAGAGCGAACCCTTGATTACTCAAATCCCGGTTTTGATAAATGGAGCCTATTATATCCTATAGGGTATATTGTTGATTGTTATGAGTAAGTGGGGTATCATCGACAATAGTTGATTGTTGGCTCATCTCTGTTGATTATGTTGACAGTGGTATTGGTTATTGGTATTTAGTCACTCCATTGGTTATTATAACAATCAAATTGATAACTCAGCATGGTTAATTGGTTGATTTAAGAAATGGGATTTAATACATAGTTGGTGTCTCTTATATTATTGAATTGTTAACCCAACATTAGTTTATAATTGATTAAGTCACAACGATGCTTCGCGTATGATGCATTGGTATGTGTGGGATTCATACAACATGTTTAAGTTGAATTGATAGTTGTTGTTACTGTGTGTTTTAATTTCCAATCATGAGTATTGCAATTTAAAAATCATGATAGTCGTAACTTGGTTGTCCACCGCATTTGTTTAGGGATATCGTTTGGTCACACCATCAGAGATGGGAACGGGTTTTATAACAGTATGATTTCATTTCAATTTGATTATTGAATTGTTTAGAGGAATGAAATCGGGCATGATTGTTGTGTCTTTGTTTGATTGAGGAAATAATGCATGGACATTGGTTGATGTTTTTATGTTGAACAGAGTGGAAACAAGTGACTGTGTGTTCATTTGGAAATTGCTTTAAATATTAAATGGGACAAATGAGAAGAAACAAAACTCTTCTACAGGTTGTTTTGGAAGGCATATTGTCTTGTTTTGATGACACTGTGTTAAATATTTAATTGCGAAAAGTGAGCAAGTTAATACACATAATTGATTGAATTATACACAGTAACTGTTTAAATTGATCACAATGATTTTTGGGTTGGTGTTGGATCTTTTGTGTTTGATATAGAATGCTTTTATGGATTACTTAATTAATTTTATGAACAATATCCTCTCTCCTCCCTACCATTATTTCACTTTTTGCTAATTATGATACTCTCGCCTTCCCATATTCATTTTTCACTCCCTGTTCCTAAAATTTAATCAAAGTCAAGAGAATTTTATATTGTAACAGTTTGAAATTGCAGTTTCTTGGATGGATTATAGTGACATGTTCTTTGGTTTACATTACTGTTGATTGTTTGTTGTCTGTGAGCAGTAACCATGATTCTTATCCCCCACATTTTAACATTTTTCTCTCAATACAAACCCCTTGCATATCCCAAAAACTTTGTTCACCCCCTACTCATTGAAAATGGTTAAACAATTTGTATGGATTGGATTGCATGAGTCTGATATGTTGTTGAGCCAAAATTTATTTCATATTTTAAAAGGAGTTTTCATGTATGGTTGTTAAAGGAACTATTTTCTAATCAATCATGCATATAGGAATGAACTTTTTCAGCTGAGGTAGCCATGGCATAGGTAAGCGAGGAAGAGGTAATTGGAACAGCGGCCCAAGAAGGCCAATATTCTCCATTCACTTTGATGTTGACTCACAAGAGTTAGGCCAGCTATTTCATGCTAGGTTTTCAATTGGATTGGGCAAGGAGTGGTCCAACCTATCCTGAAAGGCCTCCCTTCCAAGCTCCACAAGCCCCTAATATTCACGTTCCCCCTCATCTCTCATTGCAACCTAAGGTTCCCGAAAACGATAGATGGCAAGAGATTGTCCACCTAGTAGTCTCCCAACATCATGGATGGCCCAATTTGTCTTTACCTGCTCCCCCTCCTATCAATTAGATTGTCCAAGCTACCCCTGTCCACTCACCAGTTCAGTCTTACCATGCTAGCAAAAGGTTGAAAATCGAGGCCCACCATGCCCTTAACAAAGGAAAAGCCACTACTACCCCTTCCTCACCCTCCAATGGCTCTGATAAATCTGTGTCCTCCAAGATGCATTTGAGGGATGATTGTTCTCATGTGATTAGCGATATTAGGCCTAAAGGCTCAACACAACCAAAGACAGTTTTAGAGAGATCAAAAGGTGGCAACAACAACTAGGGAAAGATTGCATCTCAGAGTGGAAAATTTGGAGTTAAATTTTATTTTACTGTTGATGATAGTTGACTTCAGAAAGTTTTGGACAACATGTTTTTTTGGATATATGAGTAATATATTTTTGAAAATAATTTCAAATATCAATGAGATAAATTGTCAAAGATGAATGTGATGATGGGAGTCACAAGGAGGGATGTTTTTTTTTAGTTGACGAGTTATGTTATGATTGTTAAGAGCTAAAGGGGAGTCACAAGGGGTCCCACCTACTAGTTATTATTTATTTAAAACCCTTATTATGATTTAATAGTTTTCCCCCAACTAAAAATTGGTTGAGTTTTTAGTTAACTTAACTATTGAAGTAGTTCAACTACTTCAACCAATTCTAATTTGCTTAAAGGAAAAAGGAAAGGGAGGAATAGGGGGAGGATAGAAGGAGAAGAATACTAAGGCTTTCTCTTTCAGTTAGTGTTGAGATAGTTCAGTTTTCATTCATTCCTTAATTTATCAGAAGCCTAATTCTTTTTTACGATATCAGGGTCTTATTGTAGACAACAAGATTTAGGGCTGAATTACATCATTCAGACACTTGTTTTTCAGAGGTGTTAATCTATCTTTGATAGTATGTGTAGACTTGTCTATTTGTGAATTATTTTTCAAGAATGACAAAGGCTATTGTGTAGAGTCGAGTGGGAAAAAATCTGTGGCAAGCTGATCCAGCTTTTAGAGTCTAGTTTTTTATTTTCTATTAGAGGTCCTTTTGTATGTTTCATCGGGAACATCTAAGTTTGACTTTGGTCCAAAAATTCTTCATGAAATTTTGTAAAGAGAATGACTCTTTGATGAATTGGAATGAAATAAATGATTTCTTTATGTCTCATTTGTCTTGATCATCGACTTGGTGTCTTTACTTATGTCTCTACATTTATTTCAGCAACTATTATATTCATAAAATCATATAAATAATGAATTTTCCAGCAAGCTTTTATTTATAAAAAGACTAGCCTAAGCACTCTTAATCAATACTTGTGAGTTAGGATATTAATTTTTATGGCTATAAACATAGGGTGATATTCCCATCTATTTTTCTTTAGATAAGAAGAATCTAAAAATGTTTGACTAAGATCATTTCATATCTTTTCCTCAACATTTATTTGGCAACCATGTTGGGGAGATATTCAATATATCTCTGGTTAATTTTATTCTTGATTAACATCGATACATCTATTTTTCTGATTTTGATTCTTTGACTATTTTTATTTATTAATGACTGTGACTGTTGCAAGGCATCCCAATATTGAGCTAGGTATTCAAGATCATACCAACATTGCTTTGAATCTGTTTAACACCATTTTAGACACTGCCAATACCTGTGTTGAGATTAATCATTCATGGACAACCATTGAATGAGATATTAGTGCCCAGGAGCGTTGGGAATCTAGACATAGATAGCCTAGAAATCAGCAATAACCTTCTTGTTCCTTAAGTTTTGGCCTTAATTTCATGTCCTTAGACTCTCGTGTTTCTAGAAGAAGAAGAAGATTATCACCTGAAATTAATCCTATTTCTAAAATAGGAATAAGGAACGTTGTGTTATCTACCCAACAAAGTGCTCTAAGGAGAACTTTGTCTAATTCATCCAGTTACTCTTTCTTTCCCTCACCTATCATCCACAAGATGGCATCTAGTAGTGGCTCTGGTGGCACTGGAAGTGCTTCCTCTTCTTAGTATTCATATTCATCAATGATTGGTATCTTATATAGCCACCATATTCCTGTCCAGTCTACCACAAATCCCACCAAAGTCATTAAAAAGTATGGGATTTTTCAGTTTGAAGAAGATGCCAAAACCACATTGTGGCATGTGTCTTCACCTCTTAACCTAGCACTTGCTACTCATCAACTTCCTAAATTCAAAGAGCATCTTCCCTGGTTTTCGATAAATAACACTGTCACTACAAATGAACACCTGGTGGCATTTTCTAATGCTTGTCACAACATAGGGGCCAATGACAATGATACTTGCATATGCTTATTCATCAATTCCTTGGAAGGAAAGGTTGTGACTGATTTATTTGACCTTCCTCCTAAGATTCTGTCTACTTGGGAGGAGATAATATATTGGTTCAGGTCCACCTATGGGAAATCTAAAATCCCAGCCAAGAAGTTAAGGGAATACAATAACATCGCCTATAAATATGGTGAAACCATCAAGTCCTTCAACTTGAATTTCAATAAGTTATACAATCAAATACATGAACTCATTCTACCTCAGAACCAAGCCACTTTCATGCATTACTACAACGCATTACCTTCCCTCTATCATCATATGCTTGAGGAAAAATCCATTGATAATATCGGTTTTGCTCTTCATACTTGTTTAGAGTATGAAGAACAACTTGAAAGAACAGGTCTTCCAAATGGAGAATCTGTTAAACAGACAAACATGTTCGCCCTCTTACAACTAGTACAAGATATGAATAATTTTATGATAGCGTATGAGATAAAAGGAAATGTCTCCCCTCTCACCCCTGTAGCTTCATCCTCTTCTGCACCCCCCTTTAGAAATTTGATTGAAGATAATTTTCATCCTAAATCTATCTTTCATCGAAGTTGGTGTAACTTCTGCAAGGAACACCACGAGGAAGCCACATGTGAGGTAAGGAAGAGTTCCAGAGATAATATCTTTGGTAAAATACCATAAAATACCATCGTTGTCCTGGATTTTGCAGTGCCAAAAGATGTCATGATCATCAATACTAGGAACAAAGCTTATGCTCCCAAAGGAAAATTTGACCCTCCCCGCAATTCTTCTAGCCTGAGCCTATCCTCACCCGTTGCTACTGTTCAGGTTCCTAAGGATCCTAACAGTAAAGGAAAAACTTCCCCTCTCCCCTCTTCCAATTAAAATATATTAAATCAATTGACCAACATAAAAGAAGATGCAACCCTTCTGGACATGGTTGTCGTCCTTAAACAACAGATGCATCTGAAACAATTCATGGAAGGAAAATCTTTTGTTGTAGCCAATATTTCTGAAGAGGTAAACAAAGAGGATTCATCTATAAATAAAGTAGGTGTGCATAACTTTAGATACCCTATAAAAAATCCCCCTTTTTATATTTCTGTAAATATTATGGATAAGATCGCCCATTGTTGCCTCATTGATGGCGATTCAAGCCCAAGTGTGATGTCAAAGATTATTATGGAAGACCTAGGCTTGTATTTTACAAATGAAAATGCCAAAAGTATGCTCTCCTATAATAGTCTACAACAAACGACCATAGGTGAGATTAAATATGTGACCTTAGTTTTGTGCGCACACCCTGAAATAAGGACAACCCTTAACATTCAGGTAATTGATATGCCAGTAAGAAATTACTCAATCATCTTGGGAAGATATTAGCAAGATTTAACATGTGGATACCTCTCACTCAACGGAACACATTTATCTGTTCCTCGAAATGGTAAAAACATTATAGTCCTTAGATAGAGAATGATTTCACCTTACATAGAGAGTGTCCCACAACCTAATGTAAACTATATCGAAGAGGACCTAGG